>FR989984.1:14552500-14645000 GCA_905404265.1 Fabriciana adippe | reverse complement strand
AAATAGTGTGAAAAATGCGGTCGTTTTTCGCCCGGTTTCGCTCAGAAAATAATTCATATCTCGAAAACGAAATGAGATATCGAAAAAATAAAAAAAACCCCTAGAGATATGATTTAGGGCTACATTTAAAAAAATCATTGGAGGTGCGTATCCATAGCTGGGTTATTCAGAAGTTGTACCTTTGTGACGCAGAGTTTACGCGCGAAGAAAGCGTAAGCGCGGTAGTGATGGTGAATAAATGTTTTGGAGCATGATTATGTGTTTGAACGAAGTAATTCTTTATGCATAAAGAAATATGTATTTAAACTAATAACTAACTAATATCTATACACATAATAAAACAGTAACTTAGCGAAATCTATACAAGAAATATTTTTTAAAAACAATGACTGTAACGTATTGTGAACAGAATACATATATCAAAACAATAGTTATTAAAATTTTTGTCTGTGTGTCTGTTTGTCTGCTTGGGAGTGCTTGTTTCACGCAAAAAATACGGAACCGATTTTAACTAAATTTTGTGTAGTGATAACTTATTACTCGGGTCATATATAATATAATTTAATCCCTATAATGAAATATTATAACGTCGGCCTAATTCGTTAACCTGCTAAGTGTAGTTTTGCAAAGTTTACAGGGCGAAGAAAAAACTGAATTTCATTTTTAGATATGAAAATTCTAAAAATACCGTTGGTTCCTATAACTTTCCTTGATATTTTGAAAGTGATAATAGTTGTATATCTTATGCACAGCTCAGTAAATTAAAGAAAACAATTTTTTAGCAGCTTTTCGTTGTGAAGATCCAATTTGGTTAAGGACATAGCAGTTTTTAGACTTAAATGAGTAGGTATGGAATGTAAATTAGTTAAGACGTTTTTAATCAGATCAATGCAATTAGCATATTAAATATTAGACAATGACACATAAACAATATTCTAAATACTTTAAATTAACAACCCTCAAAAATTTGTCATTTCAGTCTGAAACTTTGGTAAAATATAGAATTGTTACTGTTAGCCTACATCATCCTGCAAAAATAGGACAAATTAGATCAAATTTGTCCTATTCATTTCACCATTTAGTTCGTGGTCTGCAGCAACACCGCCTTCCTGTCTCAGGGTTTTACTTCGTGGTCACTTTGGCCCACAGTTCTGCAGGCATATGGCAGACATGGCCAGCCCAGTCCTATTTAAGATTTTTGGCTTTTTAAGCCACGTCAGTGATTTGTGTTTTGGAGCGTAGTGTAATGTTTCGAACTTTATCAGTTAATTTAACGCCTAAAATGCTACGCTCTATTGTATGTTGGTAAATTCTGAGTTTTAACATCGGAGTGTCTGTCAAAGATCAAGTCTGAGCTCCGTATGTCAGTATGGGAAGTATGCACTTATCCTTAAGTTGTCGCTTTAGTAACAATGGAAGGTCACCCTTCATAAGATCTGTCATGGACGAGACAGCTCCTCCAGGCATTTTCAATTCTTCTTGATAGGCCTTTGTCTTGTCTGGAATAAAAAGAAACTATCTGGCCCAAATGGATATACTCTTGAATATAGTGTACTTCCTCTCGGTTCACTTTTAGGCGGTTCTGGGTTCTATTAGACATCAGCTTGGTCTTCAATATATTCATCTTCAGTTCAACCTCAAGGCTTACATCACTAAGTTGTTTAACATTAGCTCCAGTCCTTTCGCTGTTGAAGAAAACAAGACAATATCGTCAGCAAAGCAAAAGTTGGTTAACCGCGCTCCACTGACATCAATGCCTCCGCGTTCCCAGCTAGGTGCCAGTTTTCTTAAAAACTTCATCCAATGTGCTCGTAAAAAGATTAGGTGACTCCTTGCTTAACACCTTTTTGACTATGTAAAGAAGGACCGATTGTGTGTTTTGATGCTAGTTTTGCTATGGGCGTATATAATTTGGAGCAAATTTATGTAGGTAAATTCTATTTTTTGGCAATAAAGAACATTAAAAACAACATTATGTGATATGCTATCAAACGCTTTTGAATAATCGACGAAGACGAGGTAGGCCTACAATGGTATATTGAATTCTTGATGTTTTTCTATGATTTCACTAACAGCTCAATAAAGTTGTAATTTAAGTTAATTTCTTTTCATTGGTACTACTCATGAGGTACATAAATTGTCATAATACGCATGATAGTTAGATGGAAGAGTCTTTTATATTTCCTGCAAGTCCTCAAACTTCCGTGCAGCAATTTTACATCGATTCTGGTGCAACTGCGTTCAGTCCCTAATCTCACAAGGATTACATTGTAATGACCTCCTCTGTGGTAAAGGTCGCCATTCATCCTTATTCTGATTTATAAAGAATCGATTTAAATAAAACAAAATATTTAACTATAAATCATGATAAAACTTTGAACTATGCCACAGCTCACGTAAGTCAGTGAACATTTTCAGTCAAAAACTGAGGCCTCTATAGGATTTAGCAGTTTTTCTGTGTGTAAATATGCTATTAAACAGAAAGCAGGTTTTCGGGCGTGATATTTTTAACCTTTCTATATTGATATCGTCGCTATTCCTTTAACATAATGTAGGTAATCGTCTGAACTTTTTGACCGGCATAAAAAGTAAAATTGCTCAAAAATGGACTTAGCAGGTTAACGAGTTAGGCCGACGATAATTAATTTAAATATTATCAATGCGGAAGTCTGAATGGATGTTTGTTACTCAATCACACCAGAATGGCTGACCGGATCTGGATGAAGCACAGGGATAGATTATAATCTGGAATAGCAAATTGATTATTTTTTAACCCGAAAAAACGTAGGATTCCCGTGGGATACATTTGTTTTTGTTATTATACTTATATATATATTTAATGGTTTCATATTAATGTATTAAACTAACACACTGAAATAATAATAACAATAATAATAGAAAAAATGATTTTTTCTTTGTTACAATATTTAAGGCAAGACTATGTATATAAATAAGGAGGGTTTGTTTGTTTGTTTGTTTGTTTGAAAAGGGCCTAGGGACGAACTCGAGAAAAGCGAGGGCGAGTCGCTACTATATTATATAAATGAAAAGTCTGTTTTTTATCATTATGAAATATAGTGAGCATAAGGAAGGCCATAATTTGCAATTTATTTTTTAAAAGTCTAAGGGACATACATACTTGTATGATACAACAAATAAAAAATATTTTTAATTATCGTACTAGCGACTCACCCTCGTTCCACTCGGGTTCATCCCTACACTTCCGTTTTGATATTCAGTATAGATTTCTCTGAGATCAGATATTTTCTCGCAGCAAAAAGTATCTTATATGTTAACCCGAATAACCAGCTACCAGCATACCAAATCATCAAAATCCCTCCAGTGGTTTTTCCGTGATGTGGTCACAGATAGACAGACAGACAGACAAAAATTCTAAAAACTATAGATGCGGCCTCTATATCGATAATAATGTCTATTTTAATAAGATTTTCCAACAAATATTTAATGTACGCTACTCAGCCTCGCTTTGTTCGGGTTCGCCTCTAGTCGAACAAAAATAAATCTATCCCACGGAAACTATACATTTTTCTGGAATAAAAAGTCACCTATTTGCTACTCTGATGTATGAAATATATTATTGTAAAGTTTCATTAAAATCTAATCAGTAGTTTCTGTGTACTAAGCTGTATAAGTTACTACAGTAGTAAAAGTTGTTATAAATCGGTCCAACAGTTTTAGATTAGCCCGTACAAACAGACAAACAGACAGAGACACAAAAAATTTGAAAAAGAACTGGATTTGTTCTATTTCTCTTCTTACATCCCCCCTGACTTGGTTCTTAGCATTTTTTTTCTATGTACAGATATTCAACCTCTACATTTTTATTACATGTATATATATTGTGTTGTGGTGTAGTGCCAGCTGCCTCGGTGGTGTAGTGGCTAGCATGTACGGCTGCACATTCTGAGGTCCTGGGTTCGAGTCCCGGGTCGGGCCAAGTTTAGTTATTGAGACTTTTTGTATAGTCAGCCTCAGTAACAGCCCGGAGTTGGGAAGTTGGCGGTGTTTCACCCCCGTGCCTCGGAGAGCACGTAAAGCCGTCGGTCCTGCGCCTTAACTCTCACCGGTCGTGTCGAGTAGTCGTCCCACCGGAGTATGAGAGTGACAGGAATAGGGAGTGCACTTGTGTCTGCGCGTACACTTGTGCACTATAATATCTCCTGCGCAGTTGGCTAGTCTCAATGAGATTGGCCGCCGTGGCCGGAAACGGTCAGGAGGACATTATTATATATTGTGTAGATTATAATTTGAAAAATGCGTTAAGCCTTCTATCTTGTTGGTAAATACGAAACACGTGAATATATTTTGTTTGTGTATAAAAGTCTTTGTGCAAAGTTAAAAATACTAAGTCTACGTAAAAAGACGCTTGATGACCTTTGTTACGGAGTTTATAAGTACCTACTAATATATATTTTTTTTTTTATTTTCAGGTTAAAATGGCGTTGTTTTCTGTAAACGGTAATAGTAAAAAAAAGCTATATAGTTACAAATTAAACCAACCTTGTACACATTATTTTGCGGCTGTCTTGATAAAAAAACATTTCAATACAAGTGACTGCGTCATCGCGAAGGTTTGTATCGCTGAAATAAACAGGTTGGTTTACAACAGCGTTTTTCAATCATTTACGTGACGAGACCGCCTTGGTGAAAAAAAAAACTATATCAAGATCCCCCCTCTACCGTCCATCTTTATTGCAAACTAGTAGAATCCGCGGCTTCGCCCGCGATCAAGTTACGACAAAAATAAACTTTTTCGCTACACATACTTTATTATTTCCAAAAATTATTTCGTGTAAGTTTTATTATTTCTTAAAGATATATGGAAAATAAATTTAATTTTAGCGATCGTAACTCAAGATATGCAGCAACTTAAAAGATATTAATAGGTATATTCTGCAATAAATTATATTTTAAATAAATTTTAGGTATTTAGTAAGCTCTACTACCTGTATTTTTTACACATTTTCTACTGCATCTTTCCAAAATTAGAGGAAAAGAGTATAATGATACAATCGCATACAATGTTTACGACTTTAGAATCATGTAACTCGGCTCACATGGGTTTTTTAACTAACATTGTAGCGTAAAAAATGCGGTGGAAACTGCGGTAAAGGGCTGGTTCTAAGAGTAAAATTAAGTGGACTGTATATAAGAAAGAAAAGGGTGCGGACAGCGGGAATAAAAAGCACGCCTACCTTGCTGGAGCTCTGCGTCAGGTCTCGGCTGCAGCGCCAAGGATGATAACGGCAGCGCTTAGATGGCGATGGCGGCGATGATACTCATGAGGGCACACATCACAAGCACTCGAATTTTCCATGCAATTATAGCAGGCGCGCGCGGGTTTACTTCTTGCGGCTCAAACGGTGAATGCTAATCGACTGCGTATAATGACCCTTTAAATTGTAGGCGTGCATATAAAAAGGAAGCGGGTAGGAATAAAATATTATGTAATTTTACTATTGGCGGAAACATTTCCCCCGGCCTTAAAGGGTCACCTTTAAAAAATTAAAATAAATAAGATATGCGATTATTATAACAGCGAGCGATTACTTAGAAATATATATATATATATATATATATATATATATATATATATATATATATATATATATATATATATATATATATATATATATATATATATATATATATATATATATATTTATATTTATATATATATACACATGTTTACACATATGTCATAGCGGTTAATGTATATACAGTGGTACATAAAAGATAGCGGAATAGTATATAATAAAGCGGTTATATGATAAAGATTTATACTATAAATTACTGTGTCGGCAAAGGACACAAGCGAATCGTAGGTCGTACATAGCGACCTTTAGAAGTTCTAACTGTTACAACACGAACTGTGCCGTCTTTAGCAGGATGAACCGTTTCTACTACACCTAAAGGCCACGAAAACGGCGGTGAGTTGTCCGTGACTATAACAACGACCGTTCGTACCTTTATGGGAACACTCGGCGTATTCCACTTCGCTCTCGTCTGTAACCTATGTAGGTATTCTGCTCGCCATCGACGCCAAAACGACTGCACAATTTTATCTAGAAGTGTATGTCGCTGATTGATGGATACAGACTGTACTTCAGGTGCCGGTATAGAATTAAGTGGAATAGTGTGTAAAAAATGTGCAGGTGTAAGCGCGGACGGTTCACTAGGATCACTAGGTTTAAAGGCATTTAAGAAACACACAGTAGATAACTCCGTAGCAATTTCTATGTGAGTTGCCCTAGTAGTTAAGCATGTAAAAATACACAACCACGTTTTTCTGCCTTTAACACCTCTTCCACGAGCAGGCGTGCATAGCAACGGCCCTGCATAATCAACGGCGCAATGAGTGAAAGCCTTTTCGACCTGATTGATGCGTTGGCTGGGCAAATCAGCCATCATTGGGAATATTGGTTTTGGCTTATACCTAAAACAAATGTTGCATTTAAAGATGCGTTGACGAATTACGCGACGAGCTGAAAGAATCCAATAGCGTTGCCTTAACATGGTCATCAGCAACTCTGGACCTGCATGCAAATGTTTTATATGGTAATAGTCAACCATTAAATTCACGATATGATCCTGTTTAGGCAAAACGGTTGGATGCTTATAATTATAATTTTCGGCTGAGTCAGTAAGACGGCCTCCTACGCAAATAAGACCGTTACTATCTAGGAAAGACTTGAGTTTAATCAAAGCGGGAGAGCATACTGTATTTGTACAGTTTCATGTACATTTTTTTTGCTTACTTTGCGCGACAGCCTTTCGAGGCGATGCGTCGCTACGTTTTTAACAGTGCACTTAAAGACACTGAGCCGAACAGACGTGGCCAGTTAGAATCGTCAAATCATACTGTAACTGCAGTAATTAAAATACTTCAAACTTACAAGTATTTTAACTTGTGCACTCCACCACCCTACTAACAACTAAACTGTACCGTTCTAACTGGGACGGTACATTTTTTGGTCCTTCGAGCCGGATTAGAATCAATCGGATTAGAGTCAATTAGAATCGTCAGTACAAAGTTAAAAAATAATAATAATTAAATTAAAATATAAAAATAGAAAATTACCTGGACGACCTAAAAGGTTTATGTAAACAAATGGAGCCAAAATATTGCGAACTCATAACTCAGCAGCTTTCGCACGAGATGGATGTCCTCAAGTTATACAACAACATACTACTGGCTCCACATAAACACCTGATTAATCGCAGGAAGCGCGGCTTAATTGATGGTGTGGGATATATGGCGAATAGCTTATTTGGAATCCTGGATCAAAGATTTGCTGAAAAGTACCAACAAGACATTAAATCAATACAAAATAATGAAAGGTAAATACTGGAACTTACAAGAAACCAAACTTCAATTGTCGAACTTGAAAATGGCGTTTTGAAAAAGTATCAGGAAAATATGAATAAGCAATTGCAACGTATAAACAATTTTACAACTGAAATTGATATAAGAAATACAAAAATGGAATCAAAAATTGAACTACTTTCGAGCACTAACTATTTCAGTACATCCTCCATGACGGCGTACCTACTACTCACAAATTTAAAAAATATGCAGGAGATGTTTTTTAATACATTATTGGATGTTTACCAAGGTCATATCGACATTCATATTCTTCCTCCCATCAATTTAATTAAAGAATTGGGCATTATTTCTGGAAAACTACCAAAGACTCTAACTTTACCCGCAGAAAATATTCAAAAGGAGATAAAGGATGTTTACAAATTACTCTACGTAAAAGCACGAGTGACGGAAAATAATTTTCTCTTAGAAATTCACATTCCTTTAACAAGCGACGAAGACTTCGTTTTTTATCAAGTAATCCCATTACCACTGAGGCATATGCATATGCAATCGGATGACAAAAGTATCAGAACAATATCTGTATCATCTAAATACATTGCTGTTAATTTTAGAAAAAATACATATGTGACGATCTTCGAAAATGGGATGAAGAGATGCATTCAACGCAGTGCCGATAACTATTTTTGTAATCTTAATTTGCCTGTTTACAACTTGAAAAACAAAAACGCACCCTGTGAAGCGAAATTGTTAAGTCATCAAACAAGTTCGCCCTGCATTATGAACAATAGGAAATGTGAGTCCTCTTGGTTCGAGTTACATACTACAAACACGTGGTTGGCGGTGTGCTGTAGCACGTGCTTTCTGCGAACTGTTTGCGAAGGTGATATTACATCACAGGTCATCAACACTTCGGCAATACTTCGATTAAAACAAGGATGCATTTTACAAACAAAAGATTTAACAATCTTCCCACACAATGAGTATAATAGTGAAGCTATAATGGAGTATGAGTGGAAAGTACCGACTCTTGATAACACTATCAACAAGATAGTGAAAGCTCATCACTCTTCACCGCTACTGCAGCTGGAAAATATGGATACAGAAGATATTCATAAGAAAATTGATCAATTAAAAACAAAAGAAATCGATCTTCCGTCGTCAATGACAACGCACGACATCCATCAATATACTCTTTGCTATTCGCTGTTAATATTAGCTGCGATTGCCGTCATTTTATTTATAATGAATAAGCGAAGAATATATAACAAAAGGAAAATACAATCAACTGTAACTCTTCAAAAACCAATCATCATGGATTTACAGTCATGTGAGGCCACCAGTGGACATCAAATATGCGGAACCTCACAATCCCGGGAGGAGCGCACACAAGAGATCAATCCACCCATGCCGGCCCAAAGAAAACACGTTCAACCGAACCCTAAACTTGAGGACGTTAAATTTTCTTTTGATTGACTACTTTGCTATTGTTTTTTTTTAATTTAACTATTTTTATATTTTAATTTAATTATTATTATTTTTTAACTTTGTACTGACGATTCTAGTAAAACTCTAGGTTCACTTAACTTAGTCTATACTAAAAACCCAACCACAAATATACCACACTGATGGATGTTCTGTCTAGTTCTGAGTTCTGCTAAAATGCCCCTGTGAGGAGCTATCCTCTCAGGGATATTAGTCTATGCCTGCTATTTTTAACGACAGGCCCTGAGATAATTAATGTTCATTGCAAAGCAAACTTTAAGGAGGAATTACAATAGTATTCTAAATCAGAAGTGGAGCTATTATTTAAAAAAAAGAATTACTTAAACAAACAACTACTTATAACAAAATCGATTTTTATTGAAAGGAAATCTAATCACAATTATAGCCACAACTAATACGTCCGTCACGTCCGAATGCTACCGCAAAAGTGAGTAATGCCTCCCGCCTCGGTCCTCGTTACCAGCCGCCGCAGGCGCCTCGCTCACCCCACTGCTCACGTGGTCTTACGTCACGATGACGCGTTGCTAGACCCCGCCTACTGGACCGATTCTTCTAATACGGCCTCTCCTGATGGCGAGGCGACCTCGACCGCCTGATCTTGTGTAGATGGCTCCCTGCAATCTTGGGAAGCACCAGAATCACCGTCATCTGTAAAACAACACTTGTTATTTATATCGAGTCTAGTAGTCAAGTCAGTCAGTCACAAATGTAAGCGTGCACTCATACATTCGTGACCAGTGCCTAACCAATTGTTATCTAATAGTTATATGCGATTATGTAAAGAAAAACAAGCCAGCCAATCATAAGCTGTCAGCACACACCATAGGTAGCGGCGTTAAGCCCGCGCATGTGGCTGAAAGATATAGCATCCCTTGAGAAATAGATACCGCACACGCCATAGTTAGCTGCCATAAGGCAAGCGCACGTAGCTATTAAAACAACAAAGCACACGCCATAGGTAGCTGCTACAAGGCAAGCGCACGTGGCTATTAAAACAAAGCACACGCCATAGGTAGCTGCCGTGAGGCAAGCGCACGTGGCTATTAGGTGACTCACCACTTGTGAAGAATGCTGCACACGTATCTGGCGTCCATTCTCCTCGCCACAAAACCATGTGTTCCGCAGCTGCTTGGGTCCTCTTGCCATAGGATCCCGCTAGGAGCTCCAACTCATAGCGGTGGTGAGGGAGCTGCTGGATGACCTTATAGGGACCCCTCATGCCAGAATCCAACTTGCCGGTACTCTGTGAACTTTTACTAACAAATACAAAATCGCCAAGATCGAAGATACGTGGTTGCTTCCGCCTCTCATTGACATGTTGATTTTGACGTGTCTGGTTCGCTTCCAAAAGCTGCGAGGTACGTTGTCGCCGCAGAACCATCAAAGCCTGACGGTTTGCATGGGAATTTTCTAGGGCTACATCCCTTACCAATGCCCTCAGAACAGGTGTGGTGGCTTCGACACCAGTCAATAGTTGCAGAGGTGAAGTACGAGTCGTTGCTTGTTTAGTAATGTTGAGAGTCAGTTGGATTTTTCACAGAGTGTCGGACCAACTATTGCCCTTGTTATTTACCTCAACTCGTAACATATTTAGAACGGAACGGCAGTATCGCTCAGCCTTGCCGTTTTCTTGGTGCATTCCTGGTGTAATCAAATGTGTGGCGCAGCCTAACCCAGAAACCCAATTTTGGAATCCAGAACTTTCAAACATCCTACCGCGGTCAGTTACGATTAAGGCAGGTGTTCCAAATAAGGAAATGGCGTTTGTGAAAACCCGCTTTAATTCATCAGTATCCTGACGGTATAAAGGATAGAGAAGACAAAACTTTGAGAAGGCGTCTACCAATAACAAGACGTACTTAAACCCATTTGATTCAGGCAGTGGACCCAATATATCCATATGAACGGTAAGAAAAGGACTTTCAGGTTTAGTCCAAGACTCTATGGGCTGATGAGGAGCCCGGGGAACTCTTTTGTGTGACAAACAAACTACGCAATGGCTTATGTATTTCTTTAAAAATTGTCGTAAGCCAGGAAACCAGAAGTGACGGAGAATGACTTAGTCTATGTCCTTTAGGGACAAAGCATAGGTAGCGCGACTCTTCGCCTGTAGAACTGTACTTATAGTACAAAAGGTTGTTCTTAACAAGATAACGAGATGAATCCAACTGACCGTCTCTTAATTTTTCCATCAGTTCCTGCGTCTCAGAGTCTGCAGTTTGAGCAATTTGAGCCCAGTTGTTAGGCCGACGGATGTGCGATACGTTACCCGGGTTCCGGCTTAAATAGATGCTGCATTAGGACACCCTTTCGGTATTCGATGGTAAAACGGAAGTCTTGCATGTAGACCCACCAACGAGCCACTCGTGGAACGAGATCTTTTTTGCGTTCAGTTAATTTCAGCGAATTACAATCCGTCACTATCCGAAAGTCAATGCCAATTAGATAGTGACGAAAGTATTGCAGTGCTTTCACTATGGCCAAAGTCTCAAGCTCATAGCTATGGTATCGAGACTCTGCACCATGAGTTGCCCTACTGAAATAGCCAACGACACGCTTCCGTTTACCGTCATGCTCTTGCAACAAAATCGCGCCATAACCAATGGCACTGGCATCAGTATGAAGTTCAGTGGGCAGCTTTGGGTCAAATATTGCAAGTACAGGTTCTTCTGTTAAACACGTAATGATTTTATCACGCGCCGCGTCTTGTTCTTCGCCCCATATAAACGGTTGTCCCTTTTTTGTGAGCTTAGCAATGCAAGCAGTCTTAACTGCGTAATTAGAAATGTATCGTCTAAAATAACCGGCTAGACCCAAAAACTGCCGCACTTGCCTAACATTCTCAGGTTTTGGTGATCTTACTAAAGCGTCTACCTTTCTAGGGCTCGGTCGTACCTGACCTTGACTAATAACCTCGTCGTCGTCGACCTAAATCGACTCGTCGTTCGTACCTTATCTGAAGTAGACGTGTTGTCCATTTTATTAGTAAAATATTTAACTTGTGACTATCAATACCAAACCTTTTGTAGTCTAACGTAAAGTTTAATCTCCGTTCTTTTTAACTTCACTTACAAACTGTGAGAAACAATGCATCGCGAGTAACGTGCGCGTGAGTGTCACCAGAAGCCCTCTTCACCCCCTCGGGGGACACGAACAGGCTGTTATTTTTTAGCTCGCTCGCACAGCACATCACTGCTACGCTACTGAACTCATCGATACGTTCGAGGAACATTGCTGCATTTAGCCGCGATAGAAAATAGCTGAACCGATGCTCGCGAGCAGTGAACAGGACGCAACTTTATAATCTCAGTTGTACCTCGCACGCATTAAGTAAGTTCCTTCAATGAGTTTACTACGCTCACCAACAAATACTGCAACAGGCGGTGGATCGCAACCGGACCTATCTAAGCTAAGTAATATGGAGGCGGACCCTGCAATAACTTTTCGAAAACGAAAAAAACCGCTTGAGCATGATTGTAAATGTTGCGATGAATTAAAAGAATTGCGTTTTGAGTTAAGCCGCACGACTTTATTATTGGAAAAATATTCTGAGTCTAATGAAAAAATAATGACGAATATGAAAGATAACATCACTGAAGTTAAGGCTCAAATGGCTGAGATGAAAGCAACTTCTGAAAAATCAACCAACTTAATTAGTGAGAATATCACCGAAATTAAAGACCAAATAAGTACAATAAAAACATCATCGCTAAATATTACTATGGAACAAAATAAAATCAAGAAACAGGTAGCTTTATTGGAGACCAAGATGTCGGTAAGCGAGAACAAAATAAAAACTTTAGAATCTAACATTAACCAGTGCTCATCAGTACCATCTGGCAGAATAGTATCTGAAGCGCATCTGAGCGAAGAGCTAATACGCGAAGTCCAAGAGCGGAATGAAAGGGAGCGAAATATAATCATTGTAGGTCTTCCTGAACAAACCACAGCTAATGCTACAGAGCGAGCATCTAATGATGAAGCCGATGTAATGCAAATTACTCGCTCAATAGTCCTCGACACACCCCAGCCATTAAAAGTTATACGAATCGGTAAATACAATGATAATAAAATCAGAAGAGTCAAAGTTTGCTACGAAAGCAAATACTCTGCAAAACAGCTTCTGCGTAACAGGAGTAAACTACCAGAGCACATTAAAATCTACTCAGATCAAACCCCAGCCCAGCAGAAGTACTTACAAAATTTAAAAAAGGAGTTGGCCAGTCGTGCGAGTGATGGGGAAGCAAACTTAACCATAAAATACATAAATGGAATACCTAATATTGTAAAAGAGAACCCAAAAAACTTCCAATAGCTACGGCTACGACCATAACCAAAAATAATAACTCATATCAGCTGCTCAACAACTACGGTGATTTACAATTTGCTAAATGTCGCCTAACATTTTTCTATCTAAACGCTCGAAGCATTCGTAAAAAAGGCAAGTTCGATGAACTCAAATGCATACTCAAAGCTCTGCCTACAACAGTTCATGTCATCTTACTAACCGAAACTTGGATTAATAATGAAACACAAGCATTAGAGCTACAACTACCTAACTATACACATTACTATAATTATAGACTAGACACGATAGGAGGAGGAGTTTCTGCATACTTACACAATAACCTTAAACATACCCTATCCGATTCGGAATACCTAAACGGAATTAACTATCTATGGGTACGACTAGAACAATACTCCTTAGATATTGGCGTTATATACAACCCAGGACACACAAATCAGCAAATTTTTCTGGAAACTTTTAATAATCAATTACAGAATAGAAACCGGGCGATAGTATTTGAAGATTTTAATATAGACCTACTAACAAATAATAAAATGACAAAACAATATAAATCACTTTTAAGGGAAGCTGGATTTACAATACTTAATAAGATTACAAAAAAATACTGCACAAGAGACTCCATGACACGGAAATCAATATTGGATCACGTAAGCACAAATTTGAAAAATGATCATTTTCATATGGCAATCATCGAATCACCCATGTCAGACCACAAGCAAATTTGTATCGAATTAAAAAAATACAGGCCACCACCAAAAATACGATCTAAATATGAAGCAATAGACTACGACAAATTATACGTTACGGCCAAGGAAATTGGATTAAATAACTATGATGATGACTACATGCTACTCGAAAACACTATTAAACATCATATACACCTGAATAAAATTGTAAAGATGAAAATACAAAACCCACCCCAAAAAGACTGGATATGCAAGAACATAATTGAAGGAATAAATCGAAGAAATTTTTTATGGAATGACCTGAAAAATAACCCAAATAATAAAACACTGGAAGAAGACTTTAAAATAAACAGAAATAACTTAGCTATTCTGATTCAAGACACTAAAGATTTGTACTATTTCAAAAAATTTACACAATTAACTAACAAACCCAAAAAGATGTGGGAATTAGTTAACAAACTGGCATGCAATAAAATTGTAGAAAGTTGTGCACCTTCGAAACTCATAAATAAACCCAAACAAATAACTAATGTTAAAGAAATTTGTGAAGAATTTAATAAGTATTTTGCAACAATAGGACCCCTCTTAGCAAACGAAATACCTAAACATTACCACGATAATTACAAGCTAGCCTTACCTAAACCAGTTACCAATTCAAAATTATCAACTCTACGACCATGTAGTTCCGATGAAGTCCTAAAAATGATTAATAACCTTGATTCAAACTCCAGTGCAGGCCTTGATGGAATAAACACTAAATCAATTAAATGTATAAAAACTTTTATTAGTGATAACTTAACAAACTGTTTTAATAAATTATTAGAGCAAGGTAAATTTCCAGATTCATTAAAAATTGCTAGGGTCACCCCAATCTTTAAATCAGGAGCTAAAACGGATCCCGTAATTACAGGCCGATTTCCGTTTTGCCTACGATCTCCAAGATATTCGAAAAAATTTTATATAATCGTTTAGAACAATATCTCAATAGTATCGATTTCATTTTTGAACGTCAATATGGTTTCAGACCTAAAAGCAACACTCTAACGGCATCAATTGATCTTATAACTAAAATTAGGTCTAACATAGACAATAAAAATATAGTTCTCGGCATATTTATTGACTTACAAAAAGCTTTCGATACCGTTAGTCACAGTTTGCTTATAAAAAAGCTAAATCATATTGGTATAGACGGTACGGCCCTTCAAATGTTCCAATCGTATCTCACTAATAGATTTCAAGTAGTCAAAATCGATGGCACCCAAAGTTCAAAGCGTCTAATCAGGTGTGGAATACCCCAGGGCTCAATAATTGGACCTTTGCTATTTTTAGTGTATATCAACAATATTAATGAAATAGGCTTGCATGGTTATGTATCTTTATATGCGGATGACACATGTTTGTTTTACTTCGGCTCCACTATGCAACAAATAATGTCAAATGCTCAAGACGATTTAAACAAATTATTTTCTTGGTTTCAATATAATCTCCTTACAATTAATATATCAAAAACATGCTACGTAATTTTTAAATCCAAAAATAAAATTATCCCTCCTCAGGGCCCACTAAAAATTAATAATATAGATTTACATGAAAAACATTGTGAAAAATATCTAGGTCTTAGAATAGATAGTCGTTTGACGTGGAATGCCCAGATCGAATACATACGAACTAAATTATCATCTCTTACTGGCTCCCTTCGACGAATTGTCCGATGTATTCCACGCCAGATACGCTATACAATTTACAACTCCCTTGTAAAATCTCATCTACTTTACATGATAGAAGTATGGGGTAACGCTACCAAAACTAAACTAAATGACCTCCAAACACTACAAAATAAAATAATCAAAATATTATTCAATTACAATTTTTTAACCCCAACTTCACAAATATTCAAAAAAACTAAACTAATGACAATAAAACAATTATACATATACAATACTTGCATTCTAGTCAGGAAAATATTAAATAGCTCACTCCATACTAACTTATCTTTTATAAAGCTAAAGCAAATAACAAAACGTTCCATGCGCTCGCGTCGCGCAAGTTTGTTAGTTTTACCTAAAATGAGAACAAAATTCGGAAAAAAAATGTTTACTTACGAGGGTGCACAGTATTATAATGATTTACCATGTATTCTAAAAAATGTAAGCTCATTTAATGTATTTAAAACTAAATTATCGGAATACATTATTCAAAACTACCCACCTTGATCTATAATAAATACATTAAATGAGTACTAATCTGACAACTGTCTATAATCTAAGTATATATATATATATTATTACTTTACGATCGACGCTTATTATTGTAAACTAAATTTATGTTTCCATGTAAGTGGCAATGTGTCTTTTTATGGAAATAAAGATCTTTAAACCGAATAAGTCTGCCTAAATATTCAACTTCGGTCTTTAAAAATGTGCATTTTTTCAAATTAATGGAAAAGCCTGCGTTTGTAAGGCAAACGAGAACCTGACGCAATAAGTCTAGTCCCTCTTCTACCGAATCTGACAGAATTAAAACATCATCAATATAATTAAGGACCTTCCCAGTGTCTGTTAATTGTTTAAGAGTCCTAGATATAATCCTTTGGTAAACCACCGGTGCATTAGTCAAGCCGTAGGGCATTTTAAAATATTCAAAATGACCCTCCGGCGTGACGAAGGCTGTTTTTCTAATGGATTCATCATCTTTTAGAGGTACTTGATGAAACCCAGTAGCCATATCGAGGCTGTTAAAGCGACTAGATTTGGCTTGTATTATCGACGTTAACGCGCTCACGATCTTATATTTTGTCGTTTCGCAAACCGGAATGTAATAGCGACTAGATTTGGCTTGTATTATCGACGTTAACGCGCTCACGATCTTATTTGTCGTTTCGCAAACCGGTTCAACCGACGCAGTGGCTTTACTTGTTGTTACCAGTAAAGGTGGAGTATGGCATTCACGCGCTGGACGTGACGGTTCGGATATCGATTCAGAGGTGGAAAGTCTATTCTCAATCGCATTCAATCTAACAAGAATAGTATCAAGTGCTTGATTACGGGAACTATCGCGGCGTTTACGCGAGACGTCTCGACGCCGCCGCCTAGGAGAACTACGATCGCGACCTTTACGTGACCTACTGCGATGCTTACGCGAGCTATCCATTTCTTTGTTTGAATGCGAAGAACGTCCCGACATTATAAAATCAAAGATGAAGGTAGGTACCTATAGTTCAACGACGTGCACACTTAACACAATACTAAAATATTTAAACAAAATAGCGGTTACAATTTAAAATTAAAAAAACAAACGCAATTTTAAATAATTCAAAACAGGAAGCGAGAGCGAACAAGGCGTCGTGTTTTATCCCACTTCTGATATTCTAAATCAGAAGTGGAGCTATTATTTAAAAAAAAGAATTACTTAAACAAACAACTACTTATTTATTTATTTATTTACATCCAATTAGAACGGCAGTGCCACTTACACTAACTAGATTATACATATATTATAAATTAATTACAAACACTAAATGAAAGAGAGAAAAAAAAGCATTAGAAACAAAATTAAATACTGCTTTGGTTCTGAGAATATTAGTAACAGGGTTATTCAACATTCTCAGCATAACTTAGCAACTCAAGAACCAAACTTGGCCATTTATCATTGAATGGGTCCCATTGAGCATTATTGTCCAAGAGCGCGTTGAATGATGCCAATGAACGCGGTATAGGTGCCATGGTTCGGGCAATAGTGCGACAATATGGGACAACGAAAAGCTTATTTTTTCGAGGGCGAAGGTTATTTGTAACCGGGGCGTGGATGCTACACAATTGAGTATGGAGATCCGGAGCATCAACGTCTCCTCGTAAAATATATATTATATATTTTACGAGGTAATACAAAATCGATTTTTATTGAAAGGAAATCTAATCACAATTATAGCCACAACTAATACATCCGTCACGTCCGAATGCTACCGCAAAAGTGAGTAATGCCTCCCGCCTCGGTCCTCGTTACCAGCCGCCGCAGGCGCCTCGCTTACCCCACTGCTCACGTGGTGTTACGTCACGATGACGCGTTGCTAGACCCCGCCTACTGGACCGATTCTTCTAATAATAATAGATTAAATTCAAAGGTGTAGTCAGAAGTTATCAGTGGTATTCGAGTTATGAATTCTGATTCCCCCCGAGCACATCCAGCAAACACAGTGGCCACTATGATGTTTACTAAATTACTTACACTCTAATCCCGTTACATAACTTAGGAAACGTTTTCATTACAGGTATGCTAACCTTCAGAGGGAGGATATGGATAACAGGATACTTTCTATCTAGGTTTTCTCTCTCGCTCTCTAGATCTGTTATAGTTGTCATTGCTGTGGCCAGCCGAGAAGTTATAGATATTTTTTCTTTAGATTTGGAATAATACTTTATATCCCACACAGTAAGTGTGTACTTACTGAAAACTTGACTTATGTTACTCTGTTTAAATATATTCAACCAACTCCAACTTCACACTGCCCAGTTTTACCCCCTTAGAGGTTGAATTTAGAAAAATTCTAAAATACATATTTATTTAATTGTATTGTAGAGCATTAATACCAAATTTAAAATAATTCTGATCATAAACATTTTTTTCCCCATATATACAGCACCGCCCCCTTTTACCCTTTTAAAGGATGCATTTTGAAAAAAAAATAGTATTTGTATCGTTTTGTTTTTCATTTTAAAGGTAAATACCACTTTCCGTTCATTAATTACAGAGCTTCATATAAACTTTCATCCCCCATTTGACCCCCTTATGGGAACGAATTTCGCAAAAAGCTAAAACACGTACGTAATTGTATTGAAGAGTAATTAATACCAAGTTTCAAGTTCTGATCATAAATAATTTTTTGCCTATATAAACTTTATTACCCCCTTCGAATGCTTTACAATAATCATAGTCACGGGAGAGACTAAGGTTTTAGACATCTCAAAGGCGTTTATATACTTGTTACAGACAGTGCCTACTCACTATTTCACAAAAATGATTTCAAAAATTTCATAAATGGCACCAAAATACCTTATATTTGTTGATTTTAATTCTAAACATTGTAATTATTTTTATTAATATTATAATTAATTATAGCAATATTATTATAATAATATGTGGCAATATTATTATAATCGTGTGTCTTTTGTTAGAGATCCTTAACAAAATAAAATAAAAATAAATGTTATTTAGAATGGGAAATGCTGAAAAACAACAAATAAAAAAATATTTAGAAAATTAAAAAAAAAACAACATGTACACACATATGTACAATGTACATATGTCTCCGACGGCATAATACTACATAATATGTTCCTTCGTCAAGTTGTTAAAGAAATTTGCTTACGCTTACATGAGTAACGCTGGCTAAACCTTAAGACATACATCACAGCAGTGTATAAAAAATAGTAGGTCTTAAAAAGTCTACAGAAAATATCTACCTCCCAAAGAACAAGCACAATAACTATTTTTATTTACTTAAAACTAGCGTTGCCCGCAGCTCCGCCCGCGTTCAGATGACCAAAAACCAAATTCTTAGGTTTTACATATTACTATACTCTTACATTGCAGTTTTTGTATTTTTTCTCAGAAATGAGACATTTTTCCGCGGTAAAAAGTATTCTATATGTTGACCCGGATAGCCAGCTATCACCATACCAAATTTTATCAAAATTTGTCCAGTAGTTTTCTCGTGATGCGGTAACAGACAGACAGACAGACAGGCAGACAAAAATTCTAAAAACTTTAGATTCGGCATCTGTATCGATAATAATGTCTATTTCAATAAGATTTTCCAAAAAATATTTAATGTACAGATTCGGATTAGTTACAGTTTTATTATATGTATAGATAGACGTACGTACTTACGTGCGTACGTACGTGCGTATGTATATTTTTATAAATATCAACCAATTATTTTCGCTTTAGTCCAAAAAATAAATGTTGCAGACGCGTAATATATTATTTGATTTTACTTTTAACTTTATGAATTATGTATATTATGACATTATATTGTACATTTAAGGCACTATACCAACTCTCGGTGCGGCCTGCGTAACCCTCGGTCTTAGGCCCAATCTTATTATATAAAAGGCAAAGGTGATTGACTGATGTATCAACGCACAGGCCAAACCCTTAAGGCTAGCAAATTGAAATTTCGCACACGTATTTCTCATATGACGGAGGCATCCACTAAGGAAGGATTTTTCAAAATTCAACCCCCAAGGGGGTGAAATAAGGGTTAAAAGTTTGTATGAAACTTCTTATTCCTTGGACATATTTGCATGAAATTTCGTATGAATTGAGTACGACATAAATAATGAGTTACGTGTATCAGCGTTTTCTAAAATTCAACCCCTAAGAGGGTGAAATGGGGGATAAAAGTTTGTATGAAACTTTTTATTTCTTGGACATATTTGCATGAAATTTTGTATGAATTGAGTACAGTAAAAATAATGAGTTATGTATTTTAGCGTTTTCCAAAATTCAACCTCAAAAAGGGTCCAGCCGTTTCGGATATTAGCCGGAACAAACAGACAGACAGCCAAAAATTGTAAAAAATTAGTATTATTAGCAAAATACATCCATATGCATTTAGTAAAAAGCGGTTATTTTAATATTACAAACAGACACTCCAATTTTATTTATCTGTATAGATATTTATGTGTAAATGTGTAAGTAACAACAACACAATATTCGGCGGTACGGAGCTCTCGATGCGCGAGCCACAATCATACATTTGCAAATCATTATAGCCATCAAATTATTACTAATAGCAAAAAGTCAAAGAGGTTTTTTGTTGTACATATTTGCTTGAATTTTCGTATGAAATTAGTACGGCAAAATAATAAGTTACATATTTCAGCGTTTTCCAAAATTCAACTTCTAAGAGGGGATGAAAGTTTTAAATAAACGCACAAGCCAAACCCTTAGGGCTAGAAACTTAAAATTTCTCACACTTATTTATCTTAAGACGTAGGTATCCACTAAGCAAGGATTTTTCAAAATTCAACCCCCAAGGGTGTGAAATACGGGATAAAAATTTGTATGAAATTTTTTATTCCTTGGACATATTTGCATGAAATTTCGTATTTTTCGTAGTTTGATCGCGAGCGAAGCCGCAGGTTCTGCTAGTCTTATTATATAAAAGGCAAAGGTGATTGACTGATGTATCAACGCAGAGGCCAAACCCTTAAGGCTAGCAAATTGAAATTTCGCACACGTATTTCTCATATGACGGAGGCATCCACTAAGGAAGGATTTTTCAAAATTCAACCCCCAAGGGGGTGAAATAAGGGTTAAAAGTTTGTATGAAACTTCTTATTCCTTGGACATATTTGCATGAAATTTCGTATGAATTGAGTACGACATAAATAATGAGTTACGTGTATCAGCGTTTTCTAAAATTCAACCCCTAAGAGGGTGAAATGGGGGATAAAAGTTTGTATGAAACTTTTTATTTCTTGGACATATTTGCATGAAATTTTGTATGAATTGAGTACAGTAAAAATAATGAGTTATGTATTTTAGCGTTTTCCAAAATTCAACCTCAAAAAGGGTCCAGCCGTTTCGGATATTAGCCGGAACAAACAGACAGACAGCCAAAAATTGTAAAAAATGTTGTTTTGGTATATGTACATACTTATGAAATAAATAATGAGTTATGTATTTCAGCGTTTTCCAAAATTTAACCCCTAAGAGGGTAAAATAGGGGATGATGAAAGTTTTAAGTAAACGCACAGGCTAAACCCTTAGGGCTAGAAACTTAAAATTTCGCACACGTATTCCTCTTATAACGTAGGCATCCACTAAGAAAGGATTTTTAAAAATTCCACCCCTAAAGGGGTAAAATAAGGGATGAACGGTTGTATGGAAATCCGTCATTTTCGAAGTTAGAAACGTGAAATTTCATATACAAACTTCTGATTAGAAATAAATGAATATATTTCAGAGTTTTTTAAAAATCTATCCCCTAAGAGGGTGAAATAGGGCTTAAAAGTTTATATGGGAGGTCCGACATTTTTGAAGTAAGAAGCATGAAATTTCTTATACAAGCTTCTGGTTAGAAATAAATAAGTACGTATCTCAGAGCTGTTGAAAATCTATCCCCTAAGCGGGTGAAATAGGGGATGAAATTTTATATGAGGAGTCCGTCATTTTTGAAGTAAGAAGAATGAAATTTAAAATTAAAGTTTCTCAATAAAAATTAATACATATGTATTTCATCTTTTTGGAAATTCAACCCCAAACGTGAGAAATAAGGTGAAAACATTAGTATAAAAATGAAAAAAAAAATTCAAAATTCCATCTCTTAGACGAGGAAAGGGGTAAGAATTTATTTATGTTTGTTTCGAAGTGCTAGCATGTTTGTATGGACATATTCCAAAAACAACTTGATGTACATACTTCTAAATACAAATAACTTAAAAAAAAACTGACTTAAAACTAATAAAAATAATAAATTTAATTAAAAAAATACGACTGCGTAAAAAGCAAACTAAAAGGTGAGAACAGGTTGACAAAGGATCTTTAAAAATAACGTAGATTTTAGCCTGTTTATATTATGTTAGTCGAGTTACATGATTCTTAAGTCGTAAACATTACATGCGAGTTCTATCATTGTAGTCTCTTCCTCCAACTTTGAAAAGATAAAGTAGGAAATGTGCAAAAAATAGAAGTAGTGGACCGTGCTAAATACTTTAAACATAAATGAATTTACAGAATAATACGTAAAATGTCTTTTCAGATACTGGATATTTTGAGTTACGATCACTTACGTTTTTGTTTTCTATAATATCTTCAAAAAATAGTATGAACCGCGAACTTATATTTGCAATTAATGTATATATACTAGCGACTCACGCTCGCTTCGCTCGCGTTCGTCCCTAGGTACGCTTTCACGGTTAGCTATTTTTATACATAAATAGTAGTTTGCTACTCCTAAGATATTCATTTAAATTATATAGCGATTTACCCTCGCTTTGTATCGCATGTGCGTACGCCGTACGCGGCTCACAATTTCATCGGTTTTAATTTTTTCTCGCGGAACCCTGATTCTTTTTCTAAAATAAAAGTAGCCTAAGTTACTCCTTATACCATCAGCTATCTGCCAGTGAAGGTCCCGTCAAAATCAGTCCAGCCGTTTCGGATATTAGCCGGAACAAACAGACAGACAGACAGACAGCCAAAAATTGTAAAAAATGTTGTTTTGGTATATGTACCGTGTATACATCCATATGCATTTAGTAAAAAGCGGTTATTTTAATATTACAAACAGACACTCCAATTTTATTTATCTGTATAGATATTTATGTGTAAATATGTAAGTAACAACAACACAATATTCGGCGGTACGGAGCTCTCGATGCGCGAGTCACAATCATACATTTGCAAATCATTACAGCCATCAAATTATTACTAATAGCAAAAAGTCAAAGAGGTTTTTTGTAGTACATATTTGCTTGAAATTTCGTATGAAATTGGTATGGCAAAAATAATAAGTTACGTATTTCAGCGTTTTCCAAAATTCAACTCCTAAGAGGGGATGAAAATAGGGGATGAAAGTTTTAAATAAACGCACAAGCCAAACCCTTAGGGCTAGAAACTTAAAATTTCGTATTTATCTGAAGACGTAGGTATCCACTAAGCAAGGATTTTCAAAATTCAACGCCCAAGGGTGTGAAATAGGGGATAAAAGTTTGTATGAAACTTTTTATTCCTTGGACATATTTGCATGAAATTTCGTATTTTTCGTAGTTTGATCGCGAGCGAAGCCGCAGGTTCTGCTAGTCTTTTATATTTTACTAAGTTGTAGTTCTATATTATTAATAATTTATTGTTTGTTTTAGGGAACTTATCAACATTTAATAAGTACTGTGGATAATGCAAGAGGATATTTCGGACCAAAATTTTTTTATGGAGTTTATTTGTTTAAGAGCTATGTTTTATCCAAGCAAGGAAACATAATGTGTTTGATTACTACAATTGAAGCTGTAAAAAAAACATAGTAACTATCTCATTGCAAGGTAATAATATAGAATTGAGACACATTTGTACAGTTTACTGAAATAAACGATACACTATAAATGTAGTCATTATTTAAATACGTATTATTCCACTTTTTTAATTTGTTTCTGGTGAATTAAAATTGTTTTATCACTCACACCGAAGCTTGCCGCTAACTCTGACGTTGTATGCGATCGATCCGCTTCCACGATTACTTTTAATTCTTCATTGTCAACTAGGGTCTCCGGCCGTCCTCGAGATTTGTTCTGTAGTTCACCAGAACAAAATCAGATTTAATTTATCTACCAATGTAATATCCGGTCTATTGTATGGCACAATCATCTGTCAGTATGGCGCGGTAAATGTTTAGCTTAGGATTCGTTTTCAATTTCAGATTCTGGTGTGTATGTAATATTTATAGTAAGGTAAAGGGGCTGAGGAAGTGAGGTTGTATTTAATAGCCAACTTTACAAGCACTGGTTATATGTATGTTGTATGGTTTTTGAGTCACGGTTACATCTTCTGCATATACGGCGTGGAAGTTTGGTTTTTTAATTATGTATTTTTAGTAATTAATATTTCTATGACTTGATCTTAAAAAGATATTATATAGCCATTCGTTCGACGCTAACTTGTCGACGTTTTTTTGTTTTAGTTCGTTTTGTTGTCTTCCATGTAACGACTTCTGCGTCCATTCTCGGATTTTGCTAAGCTTATCGGTTTGTGTTTCGTTTTTTACGATACTTTTTGTATCAAATTAAGTGGGCTTAGCTTTTTATCATTCTGAACTATTGCATTATGAATGGTAGATGTGCTAGTTTTGGAGTAAAAACAATTAAAAATATTAAAAGCAACTCTCAGAAGGCATTCATATCTATGTAAATTAAATCATCTATTTTGCTTGCGTTGCTTGCAGCTGGCGCCAACTTCAAAAATGTCTGATTGTAAATTTGAAAATAAAACATCATTTTATTTTTATTTTTTTACGATTTTGTGTCAAAATTTTTTAAGGTTTCATTTTTTCGTACAAAATTATTTGTTGTAAAGGGAAGGAAGTTTATATTTGATTCCGATATTTTTTAATGTTCACTAATATTTTAAAGATTGCTTGTCCAATGTGGAAATTTGGTTGGCGTCAACTCTAAAATATCTGACTGGGTACTTTTAATAAAATCTTGTTTTTTTATTATCGAATTATTTTTAATTTTTGTTACTTGGGAGTTTGTAGTATCTTAGAGAGAAAAGATTTCAATTTTAAGTATGTTAAAACATGATTGTGGCGATTCTTATATGAATTTATTTCAAAAAGAAGTGAAAGAATGAAGAAGTAATAGAAGTCGATTAAAAATACAACTTTTGATTATTTGATACTTTCCAACTTCCGTTAATTTTCCTAAAAACATTTCGCTAAATCATTATTAAGTAAAGTCAAACTCAAAATATACTAGTAAAAAATAATTTTCCTCTCAAAATCAAATAAACCTATTTGATGGTTTCCTTGATTAGCTTTTATGACTCCGTTACAATAATATTTATTATTTACTAGCGACTTACCATCACTCCGCTCGGGTTCGTTAATAACAGTAAGTAAGTTTTTAAGGTTAGTATAGATTTCTCAGATATGAGATATTTTCCCGCAGCAAAAAGTATCCTATATGTTGACCCGGATAACCAGCTATCATCATACCCATCAAAATTTGTCCAGTAGTTTTCTCGTGATGAAAGTAAAGAGAAAGTATTTTAAAGATTCAGTAGGTGAAATGAATCATCCCCTTTTTCCTACACTTGCGGGTGGATTCTTTTTTAAATTTAAATGGGAACAATTTTGATATATACCCTATCCTATAAAAAAGAATCATTGAAATCGAACTGCACTGTAAAAAGTTATGTGTGGTCAAAATTAATCGAATCGAATCGTATCGAATTGAGAACCTCTTCCTTTTTTATTCGGTTAAAAATCATTACTTTTATTTACCTTGGTGCTTAGTTTTATTTCGAAATGTAAATATTTTCCAATGTCAATTTTAATAAAGATAATATCATAGATCTAGGGTTGTCACAATAGACAATATTTTGTTGTACGTTCTCTAGTGTACTAAAAATAATCTTGTGTTATGTTTACCTATAGGTATCTGATATATGTATATACATAATATATTAATTCGAGGTTCGTTCTATATTTGTTTGAAGAACTTCAAATCTTGTTATGCAGTAAATTAAATTTCCTAGGATAGCTACCTACTTGGTATTCCAACCCTATAAACAAGCTGCAATTGTTATATAATTGAGTAATTGTTAAATATCCATTTGTATAAATATAATTCTAACGATAGTTTAACAACGGCTTTCCCGTTGAAGTAGTGTTTGATTCCAAATGATGAATACTAGCATATTATTTTTGTTTTTCGTATTATTTACTTCAGTAAAGACCAATGATGTTCTAAAAACATCAGACAATTTTGTAAGTATGTACTAAATAAATTAATCTAAAAAAATCTCCAATTATATCATCTCAGAGATAAAATATATGGGTCAGAAACATATTATCCCGTAAATATTTAAAATTATACAAACACTAGCAGCTCACCCTCGCTTCGCTCGGGCTTGCCTCTAGAGAAACAGAAACAAATTTATCCCAAGGGAGCCGTACATTTTTCCGAGATAGAAAGTAGCCTATTTGTTATTTTGATGTATGAACTACATTTTTTTAAAGTTTCATTAAAGTCCGATCAGTAGTTTTTGTGTACTAAGTTGTATAAGTTACTATGGTTTTTTAACTATCCCATGGGAACTCTTTAATTTTCCGGTTTGTAAAGTACCTAAAATGTTGACCGGGAATATAAGGTACCACTATACAAATAATCATTTAAATCGGTCCAACAGTTTCGAAGATTAGCCCATACAAACATACAAACAGACAGAGAAACAGAAAAGTTAAAAAAAAAGGGTTTGTTCTATTTCTTTTCTTATATCCCCCTGACTCGGTTTTTAGCATTTTTTTTGTATGTACAGACATTCGACCTCTACAGTTTTATTATATGTATAGATAGATGTTACTGTTACCTTTTTTAATGATATAACTAACCCCCGACGCAAGAAGAGGGATGTTATAAGTTTGACGTCGATGTCTCTCTGTATGTGTGTGTGTGTGTGTGTGTGTGTGTGTGTGTGTGTGTGTGTGTGTATGTGTGTGTGTGTGTGTGTGTGTGTGTGTTTGTGTGTGTGCGCGTGTGTGTGCGTGTGCGTGTGCGTGTACGTGTGTGTGTACGTGTGTGTGCGTGCGTGAGTGCACGTTTGCGCGTGTGTGCTCCTGTGTGTATGTTTGTTACACCTTCAGGCTGGAATGGCTGAACGGATTTGGATGAAATCTAGCACACAGACAAACTACGACTTGGAGTAACATATACGTTTCTGTCAGGCACGTAGGGACGCATCCTAGAGAAGCGAGGGTAAGTTTCTAGAGGTATATGGCGATATGGTATTTATTGTAGGATTGGTACAGAATTAGTCAATGGATAAATTCCAATATATATACTACCACAATAGAATTGGAATATTTACTCTGGTTAAGTCATAACATACATTACATACATCACACATACATTTTAACTAAAATATTATTCCAGGGCCCATACGAAATAGTCCATAGAGGTTACGAGGTATGCAAAGGACCCAAAGTGAAGGACGCTGCAATTTTTAGAACAAATGTTACTACTCGGGGAAATCATACATATAGAAATTTTAACTTTTTCTTTCCTGAGAAAACTACTTTAGATGAGGTTAGTCATATTTTTTTAAATACTAAAATTTTTAATTTCTATTATAGGTATATTCTAAGTAATATTTATTAAATAACTATTATAATAACTTTATAATATTTTGAGGACTACATTTCAAAATTGTTTTTTTTTGTTGGCATAGAAACATGTGACAGCAGAACTGTCAAACTCAACATTAAATTCTATGGGATAGATATATTCATACACAAATCATGTGTCATCACACAGATCTCGTGTCTACCACGACCTTTGGGTACATTGAAAATGAATCTGCCAAATGAACTGAATTTAATCATTTTTTAACATATTAATTGCTAACAGAACCCGCGGCCTCCCCGCGTTCAAAGAGAGTTCCATACCGCCCAATATTGTGTTATTTTTACTAACATATTTACACACTAAAAGAAAAATATTACGTAATAGATACTTTAGTATTTACAAATATAAGTCTGTATTTCATATTATTTCTTAAAGATATTTGAGGGTTCCGTTAAAATGTCCATGTGAGAAGCAAATCTCTAAAGTCCATACCTGCTACTTTTAACAACTGGCCCTGACATTTATTAATACTCGTTGCAATATACATTTTAAGAAAAGAATTACGATAGATTAAATTCAAA
Organism: Fabriciana adippe; assembly: GCA_905404265.1. Lineage (NCBI taxonomy): Eukaryota > Metazoa > Arthropoda > Insecta > Lepidoptera > Nymphalidae > Fabriciana > Fabriciana adippe. The sequence goes on along the minus strand of FR989984.1, from coordinate 14,616,732 downwards.
GCCACAGTCAGAGGTTATTAGTGAGATTCGAGGTATGAATACTGACTGATTCCCTTCGAGCATATCCAGCAAATACCGTGGCCACCATTTTAACATTGAAAATGTTTTTTTTGTCGCTTCGGTATAGGCCCGATTTTCAGCGAAAATGCGACATCGCCCTGGTGTCGTGGCTTTTGGGACTATGTGAGTGATTGGGATGTCAAAAGACGCGTCATGAGAAGGGCTACAAAATGCAATAATTTTTTTTGAATAAACTATTTATTTTTTTTTTAAATCGAAATAGTGTGAAAAACGCGGTTGTTTTTCGCCCGGTTTCGCTCAGAAAATAATTCATATCTCGAAAACGAAATGAGATATCGAAAAAATGAAAAAAACCCCTAGAGATATGATTTAGGGCTACATTTAAAAAAAATCATTGGAGGTGTGTATCCATGGCTGGGTTATTCAGAAGTTGTAAGGTACAACACACAAAGGTGTGACGCAGAGTTTACGCGCGAAGAAAGCGTGAGCGCGGTAGTGATGGTGAATAAATGTTTTGGAGCATGATTATGTGTTTGAAGGAAGTAATTCTTTATGCATAAAGAAATATGTATTTAAACTAATAACTAACTAATATCTATACCTACACATAATAAAACAGTAACTTAGCGAAATCTATACATGAAATATTTTTTAAAAACAATGACTGTAACGTATTGTGAACAGAATATATATATCAAAACAATAGTTATTAAAATTTTTGTCTATATGTCTGTTTGTCTGCTTGGGAGTGCTCGTTTCACGCAAAAAGTACGGAACCGATTTTAACTAAATTTTGTGTAGTGATAACTTATTACTCGGGTCATATATAATATAATTTAATCCCTATAATAAAATATTATAATAAATTTAAATATTATAAATGCGGAAGTCTGGATGGATGTTTGTTACTCAATCACACCAGAATGGCTGACCGGATTTGGATGAAGCACAGGGATAGATTATAATCTGGAATAGCAAATTGATTATTTTTTAACCCGAAAAAACGTAGGATTCCCGTGGGATACATTTGTTTTTGTTATTATACTTATATGTATTTAATATGGTTTCATATTAATGTAGTAAACTAACACACTGAAATAATAGTAATAATAATAGAAAAAATGTTTTTTCTTTGTTACAATATTTAGGGCAAGACTATGTATATAAATAAGGAGGGTTTGTTTGTTTGTTTGTTTGAAAAGGGCCTAGGGACGAACCCGAGCGAAGCGAGGGCGAGTCGCTACTATATTATACAAAATGAAAAGTCTGTTTTTTATCATTATGAAATATAGTGAGCATAAGGAAGGGCATAATTTGCAATTTATTTTTTAGAAGTCTAAGGGACATACATACTTGTATGATACAACAAATAAAAAATATTTTTAATTATCGTACTAGCGACTCACCCTCGTTCCACTCGGGTTCATCCCTACACTTCCGTTTTAATATTCAGTAAAGATTTCTCTGAGATCAGATATTTTCTCGCAGCAAAAAGTATCTTATATGTTAACCCGAATCCCTCCAGTGGTTTTTCCGTGATGTGGTCACAGATAGACAGACAGACAGACGAAAATTCTAAAAACTATAGATTCGGCCTCTATATCGATAATAATGTCTATTTTAATAAGATTTTCCAACAAATATTTAATGTACGCTACTCAGCCTCGCTTTGTTCGGGTTCGCCTCTAGTCAAACAAAAATAAATCTATCCTACGGAACCATACATTTTTCTGGAATAAAAAGTAGCCTATTTGCTACTCTGATGTATGAAATATATTATTGTAAAGTTTCATTAAAATATAATCAGTAGTTTCTGTGTACTAAGCTGTATAAGTTACTACAGTAGTAAAAGTTGTTTTAACCCTTAGTTTGTAGGGAGAGTCCCAGGGACTCCCCTTGAAACAATCTTCATTTATATCTTTTGATAAAACGCGAGAACAGCGTCGTGAGTTTTAGTACCTTCCGCTATTAGTGTGGCTGACGCAGTGACTAGAGGACGTACGCTCGCACCTTTCACAAGGTGAGTAACCAACATGCGCGGAGTCCTACGGACTCCACCTTACACTTAACGTTACAATTTATGAATTTAAGTTTTTTCGTTTTTTCCCAATAACGTTGTATTTTATTTTTCCAGTTCAAAACTATTGCTTTTAATAGTCGTAACATAAGGTCCATAAATTTTTTGGATGAAAATGTAAGCTCTGTAATAACGGACTGGATGGAAGATCTGGAAAATGAAGATAGTATGGGCAATAACGAAGATTATTTTGCAGCCGCGCCCAACAACGTGTTTTCGGATGATGAAGACACAGATTACATTAAATCAGATCATGATACCATTTCCAAAAAAAGTGCAGGACCTGACACGCAGTCAGCGTACTGTCCGTTGGTCAATAACGATTATCTTCCAGATTCTCGACTTGTATGGAGGAAATGCTTACGTTACCCACCAGTCTCAGGATCAAAGCACCAAAATGACGGCTAAATTTTCTAAAAAGTGTAGCATCTTCTCTAAACGAATCAAATTTAAGAACACGAATATCCATCCAACAAGCGATTGCCCAAATCGATTCGTGTCCAAATATTCTAGATCATACGAGAAGACCTCCCAGCTGATTTGATAACGTAGTTGAGGAAAAATTATCTCGGGAAAACAGGATATTGTTTTCTCTATCTAGCTAGGATAAAAAGAAAGACAGCCTATATTTGTCATGCACGCGGCAAGTAAATATGTCAGCATGTTTAAAAAAAGTGTACAGGCAATGTGTGTTACGTACTGACGAGTTGGACCTTGCACGTTTTTTTGTTTTTGAATATTTAGAAGGTTTTATTAAGTTTTTACTAAGAAGACTATTAATTTAATTGATTAAAATAAAATATTTTTGTTTATAATCATAGAAAAGAAAACTATGGAGGCTCAAAGTCGGTATGTTAATTTTTATATGATTTTCAAGAGTTGTTTCCTAAACTTAAGTAAAAATGAATGTAATGTGAAAATCCTATTATATTTTGTTATTATATTGTAGAATGGTAACTAAGTTATGTTTTGCATGCCAAATACATTACAACATTTCTTATTTTATCTTTTTATTTTGAATTTACTTTGCGGAGTCCCTCGGACTCCAACCTACATCAAGTGTAAGTATCTTTCACCCTACAAATTAAGGGTTAAATCGGTCCAACGGTTTTTAGATTAGCCCGTACAAACAGACAAACAGACAGAGACACAAAAAATTTGAAAAAGAACTGGATTTGTTCTATTTCTCTTCTTACACCCCCCCCCCCCCCGACTTGGTTCTTAGCATTTTTTTTTTCTATGTACAGATATTCGACCTATACAGTTTTATTACATGTATATATATTGTGTAGATTATAATTTGAAAAATGCGTTAAGCCTTCTATCTTGTTGGTAAATACGAAACACGTGAATATATTTTGTTTGTGTATAAAAGTCTTTGTGCAAAGTTAAAAATACTAAGTCTACGTAAAAAGACGCTTGATGACCTTTGTGACGGAGTTTATAAGTACCTACTAATATTTTTTTTTATTTTCAGGTTAAAATGGCGTTGTTTTCTGTAAACGGTAATAGTAAAAAAAAGCTATATAACTACAAATTAAACCAACCTTGTACACATTATTTTGCGGCTGTCTTGATAAAAAAACATTTCAATACAAGTGACTGCGTCATCGCGAAGGTTTGTATCGCTGAAATAAACAGGTTGGTTTACAACAGCGTTTTTCAATCTTTTACGTGACGAGACCGCCTTGGTGAAAAAAAAACTATATCAAGATCCCCCCTCTACCGTCCGTCTTTATTGCAAACTAGTAGAACCCGCGGCTTCACCCGCGATCAAGTTACGACAAAAATAAACTTTTTCGCTACACATACTTTATTATTTCCAAAAATTATTTCGTGTAAGTTTTATTATTTCTTAAAGATATATGGAAAATAAATTTAATTTTAGCGATCGTAACTCAAGATATGCAGCAACTTAAAAGATATTAATAGGTATATTCTGCAATAAATTATATTTTAAATAAATTTTAGGTATTTAGTAAGCTCTACTACCTGTATTTTTTACACATTTTCTACTGCATCTTTCCAAAATTAGAGGAAAAGAGTATAATGATACAATCGCATACAATGTTTACGACTTTAGAATCATGTAACTCGGCTCACATGGGTTTTTTAACTAACATTGTAGCGTAAAAAATGCGGTGGAAACTGCGGTAAAGGGCTGGTTCTAAGAGTAAAATTAAGTGGACTGTATATAAGAAAGAAAAGGGTGCGGACAGCGGGAATAAAAAGCACGCCTACCTTGCTGGAGCTCTGCATCAGGTCTCGGCTGCAGCGCCAAGGATGATAACGGCAGCGGTTAGATGGCGATGGCGGTGATGATACTCATGAGGGCACACATCACAAGCACTCGAATTTTCCATGCAATTATAGCAGGCGCGCGCGGGTTTACTTCTTGCGGCTTAAACGGTGAATGCTAATCGACTGCGTATAATGACCCTTTAAATTATATAATTAAATTGTAGGCTAACATCTACGTTATTTTTAAAGTCCCAATGCTATGTACACCTGAAGCTTATGCTGTAGCTTTTTTTCCCGCAGCTACGCTCGCGTGGAGTGAAAAATTTGCTCAGTTTTAATTTCCATTGAATTCATATGTTGTTATATCGAATTTTTAATATTATGTCTAGAGTAAAACTCTAGGTTCACTTAACTTAGTCTATACTAAAAACCCAACCACAAATATACCACACTGATGGATGTTCTGTCTAGTTCTGAGTTCTGCTAAAATGCCCCTGTGAGGAGCTATCCTCTCAGGGACATTAGTCTATGCCTGCTATTTTTAACGACAGGCCCTGAGATAATTAATGTTCATTGCAAAGCAAACTTTATGGAGGAATTACAATAGATTAAATTCAAAGGTGTAGTCAGAAGTTATCAGTGGTATTCGAGTTATGAATTCTGATTCCCCCCGAGCACATCCAGCAAACACAGTGGCCACTATGATGTTTACTAAATTACTTACACTCTAATCCCGTTACATAAGTTAGGAAACTTTTTCATTACAGGTATGCTAACGTTCAGAGGGAGGATATGGATAATAGGATACTTTCTACCTAGGTTTTCTCTCTAGCTCTCTAGGTCTGTTATAGTTGTCATTGCTGTGGCCAGCCGAGAAGTTATAGATAATTTTTCTTTAGATTCGGAATAATACTTTATATCCCACACAGTAAGTGTGTCATTACTGAAAACTTGACTCATGTTACTCTGTTTAAATATATTCAACCAACTCCAACTTCACACTGCCCAGTTTTACCCCCTTAGGGACAGAATTTAGAAAAATTCTAAAATACATATTTATTTAATTGTATTGTAGAGCATTAATACCAAATTTGACATAATTTTGATCATACACATTTTTTCCCCATATATACAGCACCGCCCCCTTTTACCCTTTTAAAGGATGCATATTGAAAAAAGTAATAATATTTGTATCGTTTTGTTTTTCATTTTAAAGGTAAATACCACTTTCCGTTCATTAATTACAGAGTTTCATACAAACTTTAATCCCCCATTTGACCCCCTTATGGGATCGAATTTCGCAAAAAGCTAAAACACGTACGTAATTGTATTGAAGAATATTAATACCAAGTTTCAAGTTCTGATCATAAATGATTTTTTGCCTATATAAACTTTATTACCCCCTTTTACCCTACATTTAATGGATAAATTTCCAAAGAAAATTAAATAAATATATTTCTTTTTTTTTATCTTAAAGCTAAATACCACGTTGTATGTATTTCACATTCAGAATAACAGAGTTTCATACAATCTTTTATCCCATATTTTACCCACTTAGGGGATGAATTTCGAAAAAACCTTTCTTAGCGGATGCGTACAATGTATATTAAGGAATATGTCCTCTAAATTTCACGTTTCTACGACCAGTGATTTAGGCTGTTCGTTGAATGATCAGTCAGCCAGTCAGGACAAAGCATTTTATGTATATATATATAGATATTATATCTATACATATAATAGAACTTAGCTAGAGAGTATCCTGCTATCTAATATCTATATCCTCCTTTTGAAGGTTGGCACATCTGCAATAAAAACTCGCCTAAGCTATGTATCGGGATTAGACTGTGAGTAATTCATTAAACATTATAGGGGTTACTGTGTTTGCTGGATCTGCTCGGGAGGGAATCAGAATCATATCTCGAATACCACTGATAACTTCTGACTACGCCTTTGAATTTAATCTATTGTGATTCCGTCTTAAAGTTTGCTTTGAAATAATCATTAATATATCTCAGGGCCAGTCATTAAAAGTAGCAGGCGTAGACTTAGAGATGATAGCTTCTCACAGGGACATTTTAGCAGAACCCAGAACTAGACAGAACATTCATCAGTGTGGTATATTTGTGGTTGGTTTTTTAGCGTAGACTAAGTTAAGTGAATCTAGAATTTTACTCTAGACATAATATTAAAAATTCGATATGACAACATACAAATTCACTGAAAATTAAAACTGACCAATTTTTTTATTCCACACGAACGTAGCCGCGGGAAAAAAGCTGCAGCAAAATAAGAATGGCACTTTATATGTGCAACTTAAAAAAGAAGGAGAAGGAGGGAGACTAAGCTTCACGTGTACATAGCACTGGGTCTTTAAAAATAACGTAGATGTTAGCCTGTTAGTATGTTAGTTAAAAAACCCATAAAAGCCGAGTTACATGATTCTAAAGTCGTAAATATTGTTTGCGATTGTATCATTGTACTCTCTTCCTTTAACATTGGAAAGATGGAGTAGAAAAATGTGCAAAAAACACAGATAGTGGAGCTTGCGAAATACCTAAATTGTAAATTTATTTACAGAATATATGCTTAACATCTTTTAAGATACTGGATATTTTAAGTTAAGATCGCTAAAATTTAATTCGTTTTCCATATAACTTTAAGAAATAATAAAACTCTGAAACTTATCTCTGAAAAATATTTGATTTACAGATTTCGCTTTGTTAATATTTTGTTATCAGTATAGATATAATATCTGTACATATAATAAAATTGTAACTAAGCCGAATCTGTACATTAAATATTTTGTGGAAAATCTTATTGAAATAGACTTTATTATCGATGCAGAAGCCAAATCTATAGTTTTTAGATTTTTTGTCCGTCTGTCTGTTACCGCATCACGGGAAAACCACTCGACAGATTTTGATGAAATTGGGTATGATGATAGCTGGTTATCCGGGTCAACATATAGGATACTTTTTACTGCGGGAAAATATCTCATCTCTGAGCTAAACGTTAAAACGTAACTAGGGACGAACCCGAGCGGAGCGAGGGTGAGTTGCTAGTGCATGTATAAGTTATGACATATTACTCATACATGTAATTAAAGAATATAGATTATATTTACAGTTATTGTTGGAAAAAAACAAGGTTCAGATAACCAATTAATATGGAGACACGTAACGAGAAATATCGTATAGGATCGCCACGGGCTTGACAGTATACTAGCCAGTGACTCTCACAACCATAGCTGGGCGGGAGTTGAAGGCAGGGGGAAAGGGAAAGGATCTCAGAAGTTACAACCGGAAGAGGAAGTAGCGTAGGAAGGAAAGGAGAGCCAGCTAAAGATGTTTCATAGGAGGCAGTCGTCGAACAACCCGTGACCACTAAAGCTGGTAAGGCAAGGGTGCGCATGACTATGTATGTATGATGTATTACTACTATTACGTGACCAAACTTGAAACAGATAAAACAATGTATCCCATTAAACTTTTTGAAATATTTATACAAAAATACCCCCATTTAAAAGAAAATTCTCAAAGAATAGCAGATTAGAGTTATTATGCGAAATAAGCTTGTAACAACTTGTACTTGAAAATATAAAGCTTGAAGTAATGATACAACTGGACGAAGAAAAAAATAAAGAAAATATGTAGTTTAGAGTCAGAAAGTAATTTGCCAGTAATTACAGAAGACAATTCAGATATAGGGACTCGTAACATAGTTGACCGTTGGTTAGACCAGTTATCTCATCAAACATTCTCCCATTCAAACACCACTCACACAAAATATTGATATGCCTATAGATGTTGCAACACAAAAAACATATTTTTCTCAAGTTATTAATAATCAAACAGACATTACACGTAACTAAACTGGTCCTTCCCCACCATGTAGACAAAAACTCACAGAAGTATTATAAATAGCACTGGCCAAACATAGAGGAACAGATCCCACTTCAAGATCAAAACTACCTCGGCTAAAAGAAAATATATAAGTCTTCATAAATTAATAATATATTTAACAAAGGTACTTTAAGACATTTTTATTCTATGGACTCTGATATAGATCAAATACATACACATACTATATATTTTAGCGTGTTAGTGATGTGTCGTCAACTGGGTTATAAAATTACAAACCAAAAAAAGAAAATGTTAAAAGTCATAACATACAGAAAAATGAAAAACCAGAATGTCAGATTAGAATTGAAAGAGTAATTAAAAAACTTAGAGCTGGTATAAGGAAATTATAACGATACATAAATAATAAAAGACCAAGAAAGCTAGACAAAACAGTAGAGTATTTAAAAATACAAGAATCCACTCAGAACATGAGAATGATAATATTAGACGAGAAGAGTTTTTAGATACTTTTAAGCAAAAATTGGTACTGAAGTCTCAACGTTTAACGCGTTATATTAAAGCACTGAAACGCAGAAATGACCTCAAGTAATTCTCAATAATTAATGAAAAAGATTTTTATACCGGCAGTATTGCTAGCAATGAACATACAGAATTATGAAACACTCATGAAACACTTAAAGACTACTGGACTAATATTTGGAAGAAATAAGAGGATCATAATAATGAAGCTATCTGGATAAAATAAGAAGAAAAAAATGGGAACACAGAACTAGGTCAAATGGATTTTGTAAAAGTAAAAAATACTGATTTAGAACAAGTTATGAGCAAGATGAAAAACAGGAAAGCAAGTGGAGTTGATGGCATACATATCTTCTGGTATAAAAAACTTTATGCATTACATTGTATACTTTCGAGCATTGCTACGGACGTAATAAAATCTACTTCAGTTTTACTAGATTTAATTATAAAAGGAATGACGTATAAGATCCCGAAATGCAATGTTTCCGTAGATCCATCACAATACAGGCTGATTGATAACTTGCTTGCCTACGTCTACAAACGGATGAATAAATTTAGTAAGTCGTCGGATTGTCGGATGAATAAAATGTATTAATCGTTCACTTAAATAAAACTATCTTTTAGGACTATTTCGCGGATTTATATTGAGTTTTGGTTCCTGACGTTTCGAATGCTTTACAATAGTCATAGTCACGGGAGAGACTAAGGTTTTAGACATCTCAAAGGCGTTATATACTCGTTATCAAAAATGGCACCAAAATACCATATATTTGTTGATTTTAATTCTAAACATTTTAATTTTTTTTTATTAATATTATAATTAATTATAGCAATATTATTATAATCGTGTGTCTTTTGTTAGAGATCCTTAACAAAATAAAATAAAAACAACATGTACACACATATGTACAATGTACATATGTCTCCGACGTCATAATACTACATAATATGTTCCTTAGTCAAGTTGTTAAAGTTTGCTTACGCTTACATGAGTAACGCTGGCTAAACCTTAAGACATACATCACAGCAGTGTCTAAAAAATAGTAGGTTTTAAAAAAGTCTACAGAAAATATCTACCTCCCAAAGAACAAGCACAATAACTATTTTTATTTACTTAAAACTAGCGTTGCCCGCAGCTCCGCCCGCGTTCAGATGACCAAAAACCAAATTCTTAGGTTTTACATATTACTATACTCTTACATTGCAGTTTTTGTATTTTTTCTCAGAAATGAGACATTTTCCCGCGGTAAAAAGTATTCTATATATTGACCCGGATAGCCAGCTATCACCATACCAAATTTTATCAAAATTTGTCCAGTAGTTTTCTCGTGATGCGGTAACAGACAGACAGACAGACAGACAAAAATTCTAAAAACTTTAGATTCGGCCTCTGTATCGATAATAATGTCTATTTCAATAAGATTTTCCAAAAAATATTTATTATATGTATAGATAGACGTACGTACTTACGTGCGTACGTACGTGCGTATGTATATTGTAATAAATATCAACCAAATATTTTCGCTTTAGTCCAAAAAATAAATTTATTTTTAATACTGTGAACTACAAATTATATTTGCAGTCTATAAAATAAATGTTGCAGACGCGTAATATATTATTTGATTTTACTTTTAACGTTATGAATTATGTATATGTATATTATGACATTATATTGTACATTTAAGGCAATATACCAACTCTCGGTGCGGCCTGCGTAACCCTCGGTCTTAGGCCCAATCTTTTATATTTTACTAAGTTGTAGTTCTATATTATTAATAATTTATTGTTTGTTTTAGGGAACTTATCAACATTTGATAAGTTCTGAGGATACTGCTAAAGGATTTTTTGGACCAAAATTTTTTTATGGAGTTTATATGTTTAAGAGCTATATGTTATCCAAGCAAGGAAACATAATGTGTTTGATTAGTATAAGTGAAGCTGTAAAAAAAACATAGTATCTATCTCATTGCAAAGTAATAATATGGAATTGAGACAAGTTTGTACAGTTTACTGAAATAAACGATACACTATAAATGTAGTCATTATTTAAATACGTATTATTCCACTTTTTTAATTTGTTTCTGGTGAATTAAAATTGTTTTATCACTCACACCGAAGCTTGCCGCTAACTCTGACGTTGTATGCGATCGATCCGCTTCCACGATTACTTTTAATTCTTCATTGTCAACTAGGGTCTCCGGCCGTCCTCGAGATTTGTTCTGTAGTTCACCAGAACAAAATCAGATTTAATTTATCTACCAATGTAATATCCGGTCTGTTGTATGGCACAATCATCTGTCAGTATGGCGCAGTAAATGTTTAGCTTAGGATTCGTTTTCAATTTCAGATTCTGATGTGTATGTAATATTTATAGTAAGGTAAAGGGGCTGAGGAAGTGAGGTTGTATTTAATAGCCAACTTTACAAGCACTGGTTATATGTATGTTGTATGGTTTTTGAGTCACGGTTACATCTTCTGCATATACGGCGTGGAAGTTTGGTTTTTTAATTATGTATTTTTAGTAATTAATATTTCTATGACTTGATCTTAAAAAGTTATCATAAGCCCTTCACCCTCTGGAAAGAGTTCGCCATGTCTGAGCCATTCGTTCGACGCTAACTTGTCGACGTTTTTTTGTTTTAGTTCGTTTTGTTGTCTTCCATGTAATGACTTCTGGGTCCATTCTCGGATTTTGCTAAGCTTATCGGTTTGTGTTTCGTTTTTTACGATACTTTTTGTATCAAATTAAGTGGGCTTAGCTTTTTATCATTCTGAACTATTGCATTATGAATGGTAGATGTGCTAGTTTTGGAGTAAAAACAATTAAGAATATTAAAAGCAACTCTCAGAAGGAGTTGCTATTAATATTTATAGAGATAAATTGAATGCATTCATATCTATGTAAATTAAATCATCTATTTTGCTTGCGTTGTTTGCAGCTGGCGCCAACTTCAAAAATGTCTGATTGTAAATTTGAAAATAAAACATCATTTTATTTTTATTTTTTTACGATTTTGTGTCAAAATTTTTTAAGGTTTTATTTTTTTCGTACAAAATTATTTGTTGTAAAGGGAAGGAAGTTTATATTTGATTCCGATATTTTTTAATATTCACTAATATTTTAAAGATTGCTTGTCCAATGTGGAAATTTGGTTGGCGTCAACTCTAAAATATCTGACTAGGTACTTTTAATAAAATCTTGTTTTTTTATTATCGAATTATTTTTACTTTTAACATTGAAAATGTTTTTTTTGTCGCTTCTGTATAGGCCCGATTTTCAGCGAAAGTGCGACATCGCCCTGGTGTCATGGCTTTTGGGACTACGTGACTGATTGGGATGTCAAAAGACGCGTCATGACAAGGGCTACAAAATGCAAAAAAAATTAAACTAATAACTAACTAATATCTATACACATAATAAAACAGTAACTTAGCGAAATCTATACATGAAATATTTTTTTAAAACAATGACCGTAACTTATTGTGTACAGAATATATACCCCAAAACAATAGTTAAAAATTTTTGTATGTATATCTGTTTGTCTGTTTGGGTGTGCGCGTTTCACGCAAAAATTACGGAACTGATTTTAACTAAATTTTGTGTAGTGATAATTTATTACTCGGGTCATATATAATATAATTTAATCCCATTTATAAAATATTATAATTAATTGAAATATTATAAATGCGAAAGTTTGGATGGATGTTTGTTACTTAATCATACCAGAACGGCTGAACGGATTTGGATAAAAAGTACAGGGATAGATTATAGTCCCGAAAAAACGTACGATTCCCGTGGGATAAATTTGTTTTTGTTTTACACAAAGCAAGCGATCGACTATCTATTCAATACTAACCGTTAAAATGTACCTAGGGACGAACCCGCGCGATGCGAGGGTGAGTCGCTAGTCTGTATCTATACATATACTAAAATTCAGAATCAAATCTATACATTAAATATTTTTTGGAAAATCTTATTGAAATAGTCATCATTATCGATACCGAGGCCAAATATATAGTTTTTAGAAGTTTTGTCTGTCTGTCTGTCTGTCTGGGAACACCTCACGAGAAAACCGCTGGACACATTTTGATGAAATTTGGTATGATATTAGCTGGTTATCCAAGTCAACATATAGGATAATTTTTATTGCGGGAAAATATCTCATCTTTGAGAAATCTATGCTAACCGTTAAAATGTATCTATACATATAATAAAATTCTAACTGCGTCGAATCTATACATTAAATATTTTTGGAAAATGTTACTGAAATAGTCATTATTTTCGACACAGAGGCGTTACGCGAAAAGCGCTGGACAGATTTAGATGAGTATGATGATAGCTGGTTATCCGAGTCAACTTAAGGATACTTTTTACTGCGGGAAAATATTTCATCTCTGAGAAATCTATGATAGACGTTAAAACATAACTAGGGACGAACCCGAGCGAAGCGAGGGTGAGTCGCTAGTATATATATATATATATATATATATATATATATATATATATATATATATATATATATATATATATATAAAAGGCTTTGTCCTGACTGACTGATGGATCAACGCACAGCCTAAGCCACTGGTCGTAGAGACGTGTATTTTTGAAGAACTTATTCCTTATATGACGTAGGCATCGGATAAGAAAGGATTCTTCAAAATTCATCCCTTAAAGGGGTAAAAGGGGATACCAAAGTTTATCTGTGAAAAAAAATATTTAAAATCAGAATTACTTGAAACTTAGTGCTAATGATCTTCAATTCAATTAAAGAAACACGTGTTTCATCTTTTTTTATAATTCATCTCGTAGGGGGGTAAAAAGGAGATGAAAATTTGTAATTTATTTGTACTAAAGTCTGTAATTTTTAATGTAAATGCATGGAAAGTGGTATTTAGCTTTAAAATAAATAATTAAAATACGTATGTAATATGTATATTAGATTTTTTTGAAATTTACCCCTTAAAGGAGTAAAAAGGGATGGTAAGGTTTATATGGAGAACAAAATGTTTATTGATCAGAGTTATCTGAAACTTGGTATTAATGAACTTGGCTTTAGGAACGTGCTACACTGACCCCCAAAAACATCAATGCTACTCATTTTAATAACAAAAGTGATTTTGATTTCAATAACTTAAGTCCTTTGAAGGGTCAGAAATAGAATATAGGTCTGTCGTTTCAGTGATCAAATGGATGAAGCAGTTCACTATCCTGTAGAATTCCTTAACAGTATTCTTTCCTTCTGAAGGTTGGCACACCTCTTGTGAATAAGCCACCAAAGCTGTGTAATCGGATAAGACTGCTAGTAATCTATAAAAAAATATTGTGGCTTCTGGATTTGCTGGTTTGCTGGACGTACTCGAGGGGCATCAGTGTTCATACCTCGAATAATACCACTAATAACCTCTGACTATGGCTTTGAATTTAATCTATCATAATTCCTCCTTAAAATTTGTATTGCAATGAGTATTAATAAATGTCAGGGCCAGTTGTTAAAAGTAGCAGGTATGGACTTTAGAGATTTGATTCTCACATGGACATTTTAACAGAACCCAGAACCAGACGGAACATCCACCAATGTGGTATACAAAGAAGCTCTTAATCAAATTATAATTCTTCGGGTTCTTCTAGTAATTAATATGTTAAAAATGATTTAATTCAATTCGTTTGGCAGATTCATCTTCAATGTACCCGAAGGTCGTGGCAGACACGAGATCTGTTAATTTTTGTTACTTGGGAGTTTGTAGTATCTTAGAGAGAAAATATTTCAATTTTAAGTATGTAAAATATGATTGTGGCGATTCTTATATGAATTTATTTCAAAAAGAAGTAAAAGAATACGTAAATAACATAATACATTGAATATAGTCTAGAAGTCGATTAAAAATATAACTTTTGATTATTTGATACTTTCCAACTTCCGTTAATTTTCCTAAAAACATTTCGCTAAATCATTATTAAGTAAAGTCAAACGCAAAATATAATATAATAATAATAATAGAGCTTTATTTAATTCCATACATATAAGATCACATACACATAAACTTTTTTTTTTTGACATTTAACACTTTCTATTATTGTAAGTTAAGTACATGTATTTAATTCTAAGTTTTATTTATTATTTATTTAAGTTCTTTATTTTTTGTATGGACCCCGATCGGGTAAAAGCCTACCCCAAGGAATGCCACAATTCTCTGTCCTTAGCTGTGTCCAGCCAACTTCCGCCCGCCATCGCTACTATTTCGTCTGCCCACATGGCCCTTGGTCGACCTCTTGTTCTGGTGCCTCTTGGTCCTGACCACTTTACTGACCTCAGGGTCCATCTATCATCCTTGTAACGCGCTAAGTGACCCGCCCACTTCCATTTTCCCTTCAGTGAAAAAGTTAAGTTAAGTTCAAACGCAAAATATACTAGTAAAAAATAATTTTCCTCTCAAAATCAAATAAACCTATTTGATGGTTTCCTTGATTAGCTTTTATGACTCCGTTACAATAATATTTATTATTTACTAGCGACTTACCATCACTCCGCTCGGGTTCGTTAATAACAGTAAGTAAGTTTTTAAGGTTAGTATATATTTCTTAGATATGAGATATTTTCCCGCAGCAAAAAGTATCCTATATGTTGACCCGGATAACCAGCTATCATCATACCTATCAAAATTTGTCCAGTAGTTTTCTCGTGATGAAAGTAAAGAGAAAGTATTTTAAAGATTCAGTAGGTGAAATGAATCATCCCCTTTTTCCTACACTTGCGGGTGGATTCTTTTTTAAATTTAAATGGGAACAATTTTGATATATACCCTATCCTATAAAAAAGAATCATTGAAATCGAACTGCACTGTAAAAAGTTATGTGTGGTCAAAATTAATCGAATCGAATCGTATCGAATTGAGAACCTCTTCCTTTTTTATTCGGTTAAAAATCATTACTTTTAATTACCTTGGTGCTTAGTTTTATTTCGAAACGTAAATATTTTCCAATGTCAATTTTAATAAAGATAATATCATAGATCTAGGGTTGTCACAATAGACAATATTTTGTTGTACGTTCTCTAGTGTACTAAAAATAATCTTGTGTTATGTTTACCTATAGGTATCTGATATATGTATATACATAATATATTAATTCGAGGTTCGTTCTATATTTGTTTGAAGAACTTCAAATCTTGTTATGCAGTAAATTAAATTTCCTAGGATAGCTACCTACTTGGTATTCCAACCCTATAAACAAGCTGAAATTGTTATATAATTGAGTAATTGTTAAATATCCATTTGTATAAATATAATTCTAACGATAGTTTAACAACGGCTTTCCCGTTGAAGTAGTGTTTGATTCCAAATGATGAATACTAGCATATTATTTTTGTTTTTCGTATTATTTACTTCAGTAAAGACCAATGATGTTCTAAAAACATCAGACAATTTTGTAAGTATGTACTAAATAAATTAATCTAAAAAAATCTCCAATTATATCATCTCAGAGATAAAATATATGGGTCAGAAACATATTATCCCGTAAATATTTAAAATTATACAAACACTAGCGGCTCACCCTCGCTTCGCTCGGGTTTGCCTCTAGAGAAACAGAAACAAATTTATCCCAAGGGAGCCGTACATTTTTCCGAAATAGAAAGTAGCCTATTTGTTATTTTGATGTATGAACTACATTATTTTAAAGTTTCATTAAAGTCCGATCAGTAGTTTTTGTGTACTAAGCTGTATAAGTTACTATGGTTTTTTAACTATCCCATGGGAACTCTTTAATTTTCCGGGTTGTAAAGTACCTAAAATGTTGACCGGGAATATAAGGTACCACTATACAAATAATCATTTAAATCGGTCCAACAGTTTCGAAGATTAGCCCGTACAAGCATACAAACAGACAGAGAAACAGAAAAGTTGAAAAAAAAAAATGGATTTGTCTTTTCTTATATCCCCCTGACTCGGTTTTTAGCATTTTTTTTGTATGCACAGACATTCGACCTCTACAGTTTTATTATATGTATAGATAGATGTTACTGTTACCTTTTTTTAATGATTTAACTAACCCCCGACGCAAGAAGAGGGATGTTATAAGTTTGACGCCGATGTCTGTGTGTGTGTGTGTGTGTGTGTGTGTGTGTGTGTGTGTGTGTGTGTGTGTGAGTGTGTGTGTGTGTGTGTGTGTGTGTGCGTGCGTGCGTGCGTGCGTGCGTGCGTGCGTGCGTGCGTGCGTTCGTGCGTGCGTGCGTGCGTGCGTGCGTGCGTGCGTGCGTGCGTGCGTGGGTGCGTGCGCGTGGGCGTGCGCGTGCGCGTGTGCGTGCGCGTGTGCGTGTGCGTGTGCGTGTGCGTGTGCGTGTATGTGTGTGTGTGTGTGTGTGTGTATGTGTGCGTGCGCGTGTGTGTGCGTGTGCGTGTGCGTGTACGTGTGTGTGCGTGCGTGAGTGCACCTTTGCGCGTGTGTGCTCCTGTGCTAGGGACGCATCCTAGAGAAGCGAGGGTAAGTTTCTAGAGGTATACGGCGATATGGTATTTATTGTAGGATTGGTACAGAATTAGTCAATGGATAAATTCCAATATACGTACTACCACAATAGAATTGGAATATTTACTCTGGTTAAGTCATAACATACATTACATACATCACACATACATTTTAACTAAAATATTATTCCAGGGCCCATACGAAATAATTCATAGAGGTTACGAGGTATGCAAAGGACCCAAACTGAAGGACGCTGCAGTTTTTAGAACAAATGTTACTACTCGGGGAAATCATACATATAGAAATTTTAACTATTTCTTTCCTGAGAAAACTACTTTAGATGAGGTTAGTCATATTTTTTTAGGTATATTCTAAGTAATATTTATTAAATAACTATTATAATAGGTAACTTTATAATATTTTGAGGACTACATTTCAAAATTGTTTTTTTTTGTTGGCATAGAAACATGTGACAGCAGAACTGTCAAACTCAACATTAAATTCTATGGGATAGATATATTCATACACAAATCACGTGTCATCACACAGATCTCGTGTCTGCCACGACCCTCGGGTACATTGAAAATGAATCTGCCAAATGAACTGAATTTAATCATTTTTTAACATATTAATTACTAACAGAACCCGCGGCCTCTCCGCGTTCAAACTACAAACATAGTTTTTGGCTTTATGATATAACTAAATTTTGACTCGCGCATCGAGAGTTCCATACCGCCGAATATTGTGTTATTTTTACTAACATATTTACACACTAAAATAAAAAAAATACGTAATATATACTTTCGTATTTACAAATATAAGTCTGTATTTCATATTATTTCTTAAAGATATTATAGGAAACAAGTATAATTCTGCGATCGTATCCCAAAATATCCAGACTCCAGTATCTTAAAAGATGTTTACCGTATATTCTGTAAATTAATTTTCTCCGATTCTTCAATTTATAAGCATTTATTTATATGCGTTTCATCCCTCCTCTTCACATGTCCATAACAAAGGAATTTATATGTTGTCATGTTAAGTTTGTAATGTGCATTATATATGTACAATTATGTAATCACTTCAGATTTACTTAACTTATTCTATGCTAAAAAAGTCGCGAATAGGAAGTTAGAATTTGATTAAGAGCTTCTTTGTATACCACATTGGTGGATGTTCCATCTGGTTGAGGGTTCCGTTAAAATGTCCATGTGAGAAGCAAATCTCTAAAGTCCATACCTGCTACATTTAACAACTGGCCCTGACATTTATTAATACTCGTTGCAATAGGGTAAGTCCGGGAGAGATGCCCATAAGGAAGAGACGCCTAATAATTTTAAAAATTAAATTAATTAATGTTGCGTGATTCGGAACGCGTTCATAATACGTCACTCGACAGTCAATGTCAGTGTGGAAGTTATTACACAAAGACATATTACTTATAAATAATATTTTGGTGTTAATTTGTAAAATAAGATAATGTAGTTAACTTTACCTTAGAATAATATAATCTTTGAGATAGTTTGCAGTAATTTTTTCCCCTAAATTCTTTAGTTAAATAGTATTAAATTATTTCATAATGTAACATTGTGATCTTGTTTTGTTAACAACCCACCAATTTCTATCGATAATGCTTTACGGTGTGTTCAGAGTCGATAGGCATCTCTCCCTAATGATTGGGAGAGATGCCCAATAATATTTTGGGGTTAGATGCCCAGTATATTAATTGGTTCCCCCCCAACGTGCGTTCACCTTGTCGTGGTGGGGGAGCTTATTAGCGTTCGGCAGTTCATCCGGACGCTAATTAAGGCAGTGGTAGCCCAGTGGGTAACACGCTCGCTTGGAAAAGCGAGTGAAGTGAGATCCCGAGTCTCGCACTTCTGATATTTTCATGTGCGAATCATTTCAAACATAATTACCATTTGCCTTACGGCGAAGGAAAACATCGTGAGGAAACCTGCATATATGAGAGAACTTAGCAAGTTTTCGAAAGACATTATGAAGTCCGCCAACCCGCACTTGGCCAGCGTGGTGGATTATGGCCTAATCCATATGGTTGCTCTTGGTACTTCTCTGACGGCAGAGTGGACCGTGGGAGCAACCTCACGGTTGTTGTAGTCTGCTTCGGCAGACCTGTTATCGGGGTGCCCCATTAAGACGGGGGAGGTTTTTTTGGGTTTACGTGGGTAGTACTGGCTTTTCAAGCCGGTGAGTCCCACATAACCACCTGTACATCTACAGGTAGTATGTATAAATGCATAAAAAAAGGATTTTTTGCGTCACTAAGCAAAGTACGTCTGATTATGCACTAATTACTCGTCCTATACCTATCCCTGACATCTATAGGCAACTAACCCACATGTCTGGGTGAGATGCCTATTTTATACTATTTTTTAAAAACATTTTTTAATCTAGAATATATTGCACAATAGTTCCAAATTTAATCTGAATGGCATAAGTAAATATTGAATTAAAATAAACTATGCTTATTTTATGTAGTATCTTCCACATATAATTAATATTGATCGTTTTTTAAAACTATAGGCAACTCTCCCGGACTTACCATATACATTTTAAGAAAGGAATTACGATAGATTAAATTCAAAGCCACAGTCAGAGGTTATTAGTGGGATTCGAGGTATGAATACTGACTGATTCCCTTCGAGCATATCCAGTAAATACCGTGGCCACCATATTAACATTGAAAATGTTTTTTTGTCGCTTCGGTATAGGCCCGATTTTCAGCGAAAGTGCGACATCGCCCTAGTGGCGTGGCTTTTGGTACTATGTGACTGATTGGGATGTCAAAAGACGCGTCATGAGAAGGGCTACAAAATGCAATAATTTTTTTTGAATAAACTCAATTACTTTTTTTTAAAATCGAAATAGTGTGAAAAGTGCGGTCGTTTTTCGCCCGGTTTCGCTCAGAAAATAATTCATATTTCGAAAACGAAATGAGATATCGAAAAAATGAAAAAAACCCCTAGAGATATGATTTAGGGCTACATTTAAAAAAATCATTGGAGGTGCGTATCCATGGCTGGGTTATTCAGAAGGTGTACCTTTGTGACGCAGAGTGTACGCGCGAAGAAAGCGTGAGCGCGGTAGTGATGGTGAATAAATGTTTTGGAGCATGATTATGTGTTTGAACGAAGTAATTCTTGATGCATAAAGAAATATGTATTTAAACTAATAACTAACTAATATCTATACACATAATAAAACAGTAACTTAGCGAAATCTATACATGAAATATTTTTTTAAAAACAATGACTGTAACATATTGTGAACAAAATATATATATCAAAACAATAGTTATTAAAATTTTTGTCTGTATGTCTGTTTGTCTGCTTGGGAGTGCTCGTTTCACGCAAAAAGTACGGAACCGATTTTTTATTACTCGGGTCATATATAATATAATTTAATCCCTATAATAAAATATTATAATAAATTTAAATATTATAAATGCGGAAGTCTGGATGGATGTTTGTTACTCAATCACACCAGAATGGTTGACCGGATCTGGATGAAGCACAGGGATAGATTATAATCTGGAATAGCAAATTGATTATTTTTTAACTCGAAAAAACGTAGGATTCCCGTGGGATACATTTGTTTTTGTTATTAAACTTATATATATTTAATGGTTTCATATTAATGTATTAAACTAACACACTGAAATAATAATAATAATAATAGAAAAAATGTTTTTTTCTTTGTTACAATATTTAGGGCAAGACTATGTATATAAATAAGGAGGGTTTGTTTGTTTGTTTGTTTGTTTGTTTGTTTGAAAAGGGCCTAGGGACGAACCCGAACAAAGCGAGGGCGAGTCGCTACTATATTATATAAATGAAAAGTCTGTTTTTTATCATTATGAAATATAGTGAGCATAAGGAAGGGCATAATTTGCAATTTATTTTTTAAAAGTCTAAGGGACATACATACTTGTATGATACAACAAATAAAGAATATTTTTATTTATCATACTAGCGACTCACCCTCGTTCCACTCGGGTTCATCCCTACACTTCCGTTTTAATATTCAGTATAGATTTCTCTGAGATCAGATATTTTTTCGCAGCAAAAAGTATCTTATATGTTAACCCGAATCCCTCCAGTGGTTTTTCCGCGATGTGGTCACAGATAGACAGACAGACAGACAAAAATTCTAAAAACTATAGATTCGGCCTCTATATCGATAATAATGTCTATTTTAATAAGATTTTCCAACAAATATTTAATGTACGCTACTCAGCCTCGCTTTGTTCGGGTTCGCCTCTAGTCAAACAAAAATAAATCTATCCCACGAAAACCATACATTTTTCTGGAATAAAAAGTAGCCTATTTGCTACTCTGATGTATGAAATATATTGTTGTACAGTTTCATTAAAATCTAATCAGTAGTTTCTGTGTACTAAGCTGTATAAGTTACTACAGTAGTAAAAGTTGTTTTAAATCGGTCCAACAGTTCTTAGATTAGCCCGTACGAACAGACAAACAGACAGAGACACAAAAAATTTGAAAAAGAACTGGATTTGTTCTATTTCTCTTCTTACACCCCCCCCCCCCCCCCTGACTTGGTTCTCAGCATTTTTTTTCTATGTACAGATATTCGACCTCTACAGTTTTATTACATGGTATATATATTGTGTAGATTATAATTTGAAAAATGCGTTAAGCCTTCTATCTTGTTGGTAAATACGAAACACGTGAATATATTTTGTTTGTGTATAAAAGTCTTTGCGCAAAGTTAAAAATACTAAGTCTACGTAAAAAGACGCTTGATGACCTTTGTGACGGAGTTTCTAAGTACCTACTAATATATATATTTTTTTATTTTCAGGTTAAAATGGCGTTGTTTTCTGTAAACGGTAATAGTAAAAAAAAGCTATATAACTACAAATTAAACCAACCTTGTACACATTATTTTGCGGCTGTCTTGATAAAAAAATATTTCAATACAAGTGACTGCGTCATCGCAAAGGTTTGTATCGCTGAAATGAACAGGTTGGTTTACAACAGCGTTTTTCAATCTTTTACGTGACGAGACCATCTTGGTGAAAAAAAAACTATATCAAGATCCCCCCTCTACCGTCCGTCTTTATTGCAAACTAGTAGAACCCGCGGCTTCACCCGCGATCAAGTTACGACAAAAATAAACTTTTTCGCTACACATACTTTATTATTTCCAAAAGTTATTTCGTGTAAGTTTTATTATTTCTTAAAGATATATGGAAAATAAATTTAATTTTAGCGATCGTAACTCAAGATATGCAGCAACTTAAAAGTTATTAATAGGTATATTTTGCAATAAATTATATTTTAAATAAATTTTAGGTATTTAGTAAGCTCTACTACCTGTATTTTTTACACATTTTGTACTGCATCTTTCCAAAATTAGAGGAAGAGAGTATAATGATACAATCGCATACAATGTTTACGACTTTAGAATCATGTAACTCGGCTCACATGGGTTTTTTAACTAACATATTAACAGGCTAACATCTACGTTATTTTTAAAGTCCCAATGCTATGTACACCTAAAGCTTATGCTGTAGCTTTTTTTCCCGCAGCTACGCTCGCGTGGACTGAAAAATCTGCTCAGTTTTAATTTCCATTGAATTTATATGTTGTTATATCGAATTTTTTATATTATGTCTAGAGTAAAACTCTAGGTTCACTTAACTTAGTCTATACTAAAAACCCAACCACAAATATACCACACTGATGGATGTTCTGTCTAGTTCTGAGTTCTGCTAAAATGCCCCTGTGAGGAGCTATCCTCTCAGGGACATTAGTCTATGCCTGCTATTTTTAACGACAGGCCCTGAGATAATTAATGTTCATTGCAAAGCAAACTTTAAGGAGGAATTACAATAGATTAAATTCAAAGGTGTAGTCAGAAGTTATCAGTGGTATTCGAGTTATGAATTCTGATTCCCCCCGAGCACATCCAGCAAACACAGTGGCCACTATGATGTTTACTAAATTACTTACACTCTATTCCCGTTACATAACTTAGGAAACTTTTTCATTACAGGTATGCTAACCTTCAGAGGGAGGACATGGATAATAGGATACTTCCTACCTAGGTTTTCTCTCTAGCTCTCTAGGTATGTTATAGTTGTCATTGCTGTGGCCAGCCGAGAAGTTATAGATAATTTTTCTTTAGATTTGGAATAATACTTTTTATCCTACACAGTAAGTGTGTACTTACTTAAAACTTGACTTATGTTACTCTGTTTAAATATATTCAACTAACTCCAACTTCACACTACCCAGTTTTACCCCCTTAGGGGCAGAATTTAGAAAAATTCTAAAATACATATTTATTTAATTGTATTGTTGAGCATTAATACCAAATTTGAAATAATTTTGATCATTAACATTTTTTTCCCCATATATGCAGCACCGCCCCCTTTTACCCTTTTAAAGGATGCATTTTGAAAAAAATAATAATATTTGTATCGTTTTGTTTTTCATTTTAAAGGTAAATACCACTTTCCGTTCATTAATTACAGAGTTTCATACAAACTTTAATCCCCCATTTGACCCCCTTATGGGATCGAATTTTGCAAAAAGCTAAAACACGTACGTAATTGTATTGAAGAATATTAATACCAAGTTTCAAGTTCTGATCATAAATGATTTTTTGCCTATGTAAACTTTATTACCCCCTTTTACCCATTTAATGGATAAATTTCCAAAAAACTTAAATAAATATATTTCTTTTTTTTATCTTAATTTTTTATCTTAGCTAAATACCACGTTGTATGTATTTCACATTCAGAATAACAGAGTTTCATACAATCTTTTATCCCATATTTTACCCACTTAGGGGATGAATTTCGTAAAATCTTTTCTTAGTGGATGCGTACAATGTATAAGGAATATGTCCTCTAAATTTCACGTTTCTACGACCAGTGATTTAGGCTGTGCGTTGATCGATCAGTCAGTCAGGAAAAAGCATTTAATGTATATATAGATATATAGATGTATAGATAGATATCGTATCTGTTTATCATTTTTACTTATTTTCACAATTAAATTTCGACGAAATATGTAATTAAGTAGTATTTCTAGGAATTAATTTAAAAAACACTTAGAAACGTTCACTACCCCCCCCCCCCCCCCCCTCGAATTCGCGATAAAGTCGTTGGAAAATAGTGCTTTATAATATACTAGCGACTTACCCTGGCTTCGCTCGGTGGGGTGCGTTCTAGGTGTCTTTAAATAAGTAAACAAAGTTATTTTGAATGTACTTTATATAGAGAGACACTCATACTGTTGAAATCTTTTCTGTAGGCCTTTTCGAGATCTACAATTTTCTAGTACATTGTTTTGGGGTCCATATTAATCAAATAACCTGTAACAGTCATTATCTCTGAAAAATATCTGATGTACAGATTTCACTTTGTTAATATTTTCTTATATGTATATATATATGTACATAAAATGCTTTGTCCTGACTGACTGACTGATCGATCAACGCACAGCCTAAACTGCTGGTCGTAGAAACGTGAAATTTGGAGGACATATTTCTTATACATTGTAGGCATCCGCTAAGAAAGGATTTTTCAAAATTCATCCCCTAATGTGGTAAAATAGGGGATAAATGATTGTATGAAACTCTGTCATTCTTAACGCGAAATGCACGGAAAGTGGTATTCATGTCTAAGATTCATGTATAAGATTTTTTTTTGAAATTTATCCCTTAAAAGAGTAAAAGGAGGCGATAAAGTTTATATGGGCAAACCATTATTTATGATTAGAATTACATGAAACTTGGTATTAATGCTCTTCAATACAATTAAATAAATACGTATTTTAACATTTTTTGAAATTCATCCCATAAGGCTGTCAAATAGGGGATGAAAGTTTGTATGAAACTCTGTAATTGATGCACTTAAAATAGTATTTACCTATAAAATGAAAACTAAAACAATACAAATATCATTTTTTTTGAAATCCATCCCTTAAAAGGGTAAAAGGGGGTTATGCTGTTTATATGAGGAAAAAATTGTTTATGATCAGAATTACTTGAAACTTGGTATTAATGCTCTTTAATATAATTAAACATACATGTAGTGTAGATTTTTTTTTAAATTCAGCCCCTCAGTGGGTAAAACTGGGCGTTGCACTTTGAGTTGTTGAATATATTTAAATAGAGTAACATGGCTTAAGTTCTCTGTAAGTGCACACTTACTGTGTGTGATATAAAATAGAGAACGAAAATTATTCTGAATCCAAAGGAAAATTATGTATAACTTTTTGGCTGGCCACAGTAGCGACAACTATAACAGACCTAGAGCGCGAGAGAGAGAACTTAGCTAGAGAGTATCCTGCTATCTAATATCTATATCCTCCTTCTGAAGGTTGGCACGTCTGCAATAAAAACTCGCCTAAGCTATGTATCGGGATTAGACTGTGAATAATTCATTAAACATTATAGGGGTAACTGTGTTTGCTGGATCTGCTCGGGGGGGAATCAGAATCATATCTCGAATACCACTGATAACTTCTGACTATGCCTTTGAATTTAATCTATTGTGATTCCGTCTTAAAGTTTGCTTTGAAATGATCATTAATATATCTCAGGGCCAGTCATTAAAAGTAGCAGGCGTAGACTTAGAGATGATAGCTTCTCACAGGGACATTTTAGCAGAACCCAGAACTAGACAGAACATTCATCAGTGTGGTATATTTGTGGTTGGTTTTTTAGCGTAGACTAAGTTAAGTGAATCTAGAATTTTACTCTAGACATAATATTAAAAATTCGATATGACAACATACAAATTCACTGAAAATTAAAACTGACCAATTTTTTTATTCCACACGAACGTAGCCGCGGGAAAAAAGCTGCAGCAAAATAAGAATGGCACTTTATATGTGCAACTTAAAAAAGAAGGAGAAGGAGGGAGACTAAGCTTCACGTGTACATAGCACTGGGTCTTTAAAAATAACGTAGATGTTAGCCTGTTAGTATGTTAGTTAAAAACCCCATAAAAGCCGAGTTACATGATTCTAAAGTCGTAAATATTGTATGTGATTGTATCATTGTACTCTCTTCCTTTAACATTGGAAAGATGGAGTAGAAAAATGTACAAAAAAACACAGGTAGTGGAGCTTGCTAAATACCTAAATTGTAAAATTTACAGAATATATGCTTAACATCTATTAAGATAATGGATATTTTGAGTTAAGATCGCTAAAATTTAATTCGTTTTCCATATAATTTTAAGAAATAATAAAACTCTGAAACTTATCTCTGAAAAATATTTGATGTACAGATTTCGCTTTGTTAATATTTTGTTATCAGTATAGATATAATATCTGTACATATAATAAAATTGTAACTAAGCCGAATCTGTACATTAAATATTTTGTGGAAAATCTTATTGAAATAGATTTATATAGTTTTTAGATTTTTTTCCGTCTGTCTGTTACCGCATCACGGGAAAACCACTCGACAGATTTTGATGAAATTGGGTATGATGATAGCTGGTTATCCGGGTCAACATATAGGATACTTTTTACTGCGGGAAAATATCTCATCTCTGAGCTAAACGTTAAAACGTAACTAGGGACGAACCCGAGCGGAGCGAGGGTGAGTTGCTAGTGCGTGTATAAGTTATGACATATTACTTATTGTGTAAAGAATATAGATTATATTAACAGTTGTTGTTGGAAAAAAACAAGGTTCAGATAACCAATTAATATGGAGACACGTAACGAGAAATATTGTATAGGATCGCCACGGGCTTGACAATATACTAGCCAGTGATTCTCGCAACCATGGCTAGGTGGGAGTTGAAGGCAGGGGGGATAGGGAAAGGACCTCAGAAGTTACAACCGGAAGAGGAAGTAGCGTAGGAAGGAAAGGAGAGCCAGCTAAAGATGTTTCATAGGAGGCAGTCGTCGAACAACCCGTGACTACTAAAGCTGGTAAGCCAAGGGTGCGCATGACTATGTATGTATGATGTATTACTACTATTACGTGACCAAACTTGAAACAGATAAAACAATGTATCCCATTAAACTTTTTGAAATATTTATACAAAAATACCCCCATTTAAAAGAAATTTCTCAAAGAATAGCAGATTAAAGTAGAGTTATTATGCGAAATAAGCTTGTAACAACTTGTACTTGAAAATATAAAGCATGAAGTAATGATACAACTGGACGAAGAAAAAAATAAAGAAAATATGTAGTTTAGAGTCAGAAAGTAATTTGCCAGTAATTACAGAAAACAATTCAGATATAGGGACTCGTAACATAGTTGACCGTTGGTTAGACCAGTTATCTCATCAAACATTCTCCCATTCAAACACCACTCACACAAAATATTGATATGCCTACAGATGTTGCAACACAAAAAACATATTTTTCTCAAGTTATTAATAATCAAACAGACATTACACGTAACTAAACTGGTCCTTCCCCACCATGTAGACAAAAACTCACAGAAGTATTATAAATAGCACTGGCCAAACATAGAGGAACAGATCCCACTTCAAGATCAAAACTACCTCGGCTAAAAGAAAATATATAAGTCTTCATAAATTAATAATATATTTAACAAAGGTACTTTAAGACATTTTTATTCTATGGACTCTGATATAGATCAAATACATACACATACTATATATTTTAGCGTGTTAGTGATGTGTCGTCAACTGGGTTATAAAATTACAAACCAAAAAAAGAAAATGTTAAAAGTCATAACATACAGAAAAATGAAAAACCAGAATGTCAGATTAGAATTGAAAGAGTAATTAAAAAACTTAGAGCTGGTATAAGGAAATTATAACGATACATAAATAATAAAAGACCAAGAAAGCTTGACAAAACAGTAGAGTATTTAAAAATACAAGAATTCACTCAGAACATGAGAATGATAATATTAGACGAGAAGAGTTTTTAGATACTTTTAAGCAAAAATTGGTACTGAAGTCTCAACGTTTAACGCGTTATATTAAAGCACTGAAACGCAGAAATGACCTCAAGTAATTCTCAATAATTAATGAAAAAGATTTTTATACCGGCAGTACCTATTGCTAGCAATGAACATACAGAATTACCTACTCATGAAACACTTAAAGACTACTGGACTAATATTTGGAAGAAATAAGAGGATCATAATAATGAAGCTATCTGGATAAAATAAGAAGAAAAAAATGGGAACACAGAACTAGGTCAAATGGATTTTGTAAAAGTAAAAAATACTGATTTAGAACAAGTTATGAGCAAGATGAAAAACAGGAAAGCAAGTGGAGTTGATGGCATACATATCTTCTGGTATAAAAAACTTTATGCATTACATTGTATACTTTCGAGCATTGCTACGGACGTAATAAAATCTACTTCAGTTTTACTAGATTTAATTATAAAAAGAATGACGTATAAGATCCCGAAATGCAATGTTTCCGTAGATCCATTGCAATACAGGCTGATTGATAACTTGCTTGCCTACGTCTACAAACGGATGAATAAATTTAGTAAGTCGTCCGATTGTCGGATGAATAAAATGTATTAATCGTTCACTTTAAATAAAACTATCTTTTAGGACTATTTCGCGGATTTATATTGAGTTTTGGTTCCTGACGTTTCGAATGCTTTACAATAATCATAGTCACGGGAGAGACTAAGGTTTTAGACATCTCAAAGGCGTTATATACCTACTCGTTACAGACAGTGCCTACCCACTATTTAACAAAAATGATTTCAAAAAATTCAAAAATGGCACCAAAATACCATATATTTCTTGATTTTAATTCTAAACATTTTCATTTTTTTTATTAATATTATAATTAATTATAGCAATATTATTATAATAATATGTGGCGATATTATTGTAATCGTGTGTCTTTTGTTAGAGATCCTTAACAAAATAAAATAAAATTAAATGTTATTTAGAATGGGAAATGCTGAAAAACAACAAATAAAAAAAAATATTTACAAAATTAAAAAAAAAAACAACAACATGTACACACATATGTACAATGTACATATTATGTCTCCGACGGCATAATACTACATAATATGTTCCTTCGTCAAGTTGTTAAACTTTGCTTACGCTTACATGAGTAACGCTGGCTAAACCTTAAGACATACATCACAGCAGTGTATAAAAAATAGTAGGTTTTAAAAAAGTCTACAGAAAATATCTACCTCCCAAAGAACAAGCACAATAACTATTTTTATTTAGTTAAAACTAGCGTTGCCCGCAGCTCCGCCCGCGTTCAGATGACCAAAAACCAAATTCTTAGGTTTTACATATTACTATACTCTAACATTGCAGTTTTTGTATTTTTTCTCAGAAATGAGACATTTTCCCGCGGTAAAAAGTATTCTATATGTTGACCCGGATAGCCAGCTATCACCATACCAAATTTTATCAAAATCCCTCCAGTGGTTTTTCTGTGATGCGGTAACAGGCAGACAGACAGACAGACAGACAGACAGACAGACAGACAAAAATTCTAAAAACTATTTATTCGGCCTTTGTATCGTTAATAATGTCTATTTCGATAAGATTTTCCAAAAATATTTAATGTACAGATTCGGATTAGTTATAGTTTTATTATATGTATAGATAGACGTACGTACTTACGTGCGTACGTACGTGCGTATGTATATTGTAATAAATATCAACCAAATATTTTCGCTTTAGTCCAAAAAATAAATTTATTTTCTAATACTGTGAACTACAAATTATATTTGCAGTCTATAAAATAAATGTTGCAGACGCGTAGTATATTATTTGATTTTACTTTTAACGTTATGAATTATGTATAGTATGACATTATATTGTACATTTAAGGCACTATACCAACTCTCGGTGCGGCCTGCGTAACCCTCGGTCTTAGGCCCAATCTTTTATTTTCTACTAAGTTGTAGATCTATATTGTTGATAATTTTTTTTTTTTTAGGGATCTTATCAATATTTGCTAAGTACTGAGGATACTGCTAAAGGATTTTTCGGACCAAAATTTTTTTATGGAGTTTATATGTTTAAGAGCTATATGTTATCCAAGCAAGGAAACATAATGTGTTTGATTAGTATAAGTGAAGCTGTAAAAAAAACATAGTAACTATCTCATTGCAAAGTAATAATATGGAATTGAGACACGTTTGTACAGTTTACTGAAATAAACGATGCACTATAAATGTAGTCATTATTTAAATACGTATTATTCCACTTTTTTAATTTATTTCTGGTAAATTAAAATTGTTTTATCACTCACACCGAAGTTTGCCGCTAACTCTGACGTTTGCGATCGATCCGCTTCCACGATTACTTTTAATTCTTCATTGTCAACTAGGGTCTCCGGCCGTCCTCGAGATTTGTTCTGTAGGTTACCGAACAAAATCAAATTTAATTTAACTACCAATATCCGGTATAATTTAACTCCAAATATTCGGTCTATTTTATGGGACAATCATCTGTCAGTATGGCGCGGTAGATGTATAGTTTAGGATTCGTTTTGAATTACAGATTCTGGTGTATATTTATCAGTGGCGAAGGGTCCATACAAGACGATTTCGACCATCTTACCTTTTACAGATCCAATAATACATCATTAATTATAAATATTTATTTTTGAATTAACATAATTAATAATTAAAAAATCAACTTATTATTACTACCTCTATTTCTGAAAATAATATAACGCCTACAAAGAATCATAAGCTTCAAAAAATCATATGTGTAGCTAGCTACACTCGACGTCTCGTGAAACACAGAAAAGTCAGCTCTGAAAAGAGCTATTTTACTTGTCTGATGAAACAAGAAGTAGTTCTGAAAAGAACTATTTTACGAGTCAAATACTACGCGTAGCAAGACTGCAGATCCATCCGGCGCGAGCGCAGCGAGGCGAATGGCGCCACGCGCACACCGACCGCCTAGTTATATTTATAGCTTCGCCGCCCGCACGAGATCGCGCGACTTTGCCGTTTCCCAGAATCCAGCAGAGAGCAGAAGATTCGCGCTATTTTTATCTCTTTTATTTTTAACGACCAATCCTGTTGTAAATAATTCCATGATTTTTATTGGTTAAGATTATTTCTAAATTGTAAATATTTTAATGTAAGATTTTTTATTGGTCAAGAGATTTGTAAATGTTATCCATTTTTAACCGACTTCCAAAAGGAGGAGGTTATCAATTCGATTGGTATTTTTTTTTTTATGTATGTACATCGATTACTCTGAGATTTATAATCCGATTTGCGTGATTCTTTTTTTGTTTGATGCGGTTTAGTTGCCATGTGGTCCCATAAAAATTTTACATAGTTTGGCCGAGTAGTTTTCATTTTATGGAAAAAAAATTATGATTTTTTTTGTTTACGTGGACGTAATTTTATGTGTGTTCGCGGATTGCTTCGTCATTCATGAACCGATTTTAATGATTTTTTTTTGTTTGAAAGGAGATATTTCAAGGGTGGTACCATAATAAGGAGACCAGGATCTGATGATGGCATCCCAGAGAAATCGAGGGGAACCTTCAAAAATCGTAGTGGCGACTAGTGCGCTTGTTAATTTTTTTCATTAAGTATTTTAAAGCACTACTATTTAATGAAGGTCTGGAGTCGATCTGATAATGGAGCCGACAGATAGTCGAGGAAACTCCTCAACGATTTACAGCAATTACCTGGTGTTTGGGCTTGATTAATTTGTATTGATGAGAACTTTACACCTAGATGGGTTGTGGGTGTCATTAGGGGTCTGAATAAATGGCTTAATCGAATATGTTTTTAAAAATCTTTTTCTTACAATTTACCTGTTTATTACGTCTACACCAAAAATGGAAAAATAAAAACTTAAAAAAAAAAATGAAAACCGACTTCCAGGCACAGAAAAGTAAAAAATAACCTAACGGGGGTTTTCATTTAGAATAGATACCTAATCAGATATTTTCGAAGTCGGTGCCTGCCAATACAAATTAAAGCACACCGACTTCGAAAATATCTGATTAGGTATCTATTCTAAATGAAAACCCCCGTTAGGTTATTTTTTACTTTTCTGTGCCTGGAAGTCGGTTTTTATTTTTTTTTTAGTATATAAGGACTCACATTCTTTACAATAAACATTCTACATTCTACTCGCTTCTACTCGGATTCTACTAATTACAAGTTGTTTCATTTATAAACCCCCAACTTGTAAATATGCTTTGAGCGCCAAAACGTATTTGCGCTCCAAATTGCTTAGGCGTTTCTTCATAGAAACGCGTCGATAAGACATTCTGTTTTAGCTTACTGTGTTCACAATAAATTGTCTTTCATTCATACTTTTGGATTCAACATTGTCACTTGACTTCCTTCATTTTTAGCATTTTACGCATGCGCACTAATCAATTTTTTTTTGCTCGAAAAGCTTTTTCTGAACGTCTTATACGGATTGGGATTGGTCAGAAATTACAAAACGTCCATAATTTGACAAGCGACGCGTCTAATATAAATTAATATGGCGTATTGTTATAGTTTACGAGTGCATTGCTTATGACATTTTTTGTTTTATAGAATATTAACTTGATTTTAGAATAATATAGACATGTTGTGCTTGTGGAATGTGTGTGTTTCACATATTTGTTAATTTCGGTAGTTCTATTAGCCATTATGGCATTAATTTACATAATATTGACTTTAATTTTCTAAATAAATAAAAAGTATATCGTCAAGCTACTCATTTGTTTGAAATATGACTGAAATGAGTTATCTAAATATTTTTATAAAACTATTTACAAAAAATATGTGCGAATGTGCTAAATTAGAAAAATATTTAGTTTGCCATGTTTATTATTCTCTAATTCTATTGAAGTTAAGAGTGAATATTAATATGTTAAAGTTATTTTAAATACGTTACATTAATTAACAATATAATTTGACAACTAAGCTAAATACTAAATAGGTTATAGGTTATAGGACACTTTAAAAGACGGATGTATTGCAATAGATATTATAATAAATAAAGCCTACGTTTCTTATTGTTTGTTTTATTTTTGTGTAAAGTATCTACTTATTTCATAATTTTCGTTAAATTTGGCTTGATAAATAGAATACAATAAATAAAAAATCAATCTCATCAGTAAGAAAGACGAAGTCGTTCAAAGACATGTCATTAGACGGCGTTATCAGTGGCAAAGGGTATATATAAGACGATTCCCACCGTCTTACTTTTTGCAGATTTAATAATACATCATTAATTACAAATGTTAATTTTTTGAATTAACGTAACTAGTAAATACTACATAGAATTATGTAACACAGCTCATATGGGTTTTTTAACTAACATATTAACAGGCTAAAATATTAAAAAGGCAGTGGTAGCCCAGTGGTAACGCGCTTGCTTGGGAAACCGAGTGAAGCGGGTTCAAATCTCGGGTCTCGCACCTCTGATATTTTCATGTGCGAATCATTTTCAACGTGATTACCACTTGTATTAACGGTGAAGAAAAACATCGTGAGGAAACCTGCATGTCTGAGAGAACTTAGCAAGTTTTCAAAAAGACATTGTTACGTTATCCTTAATTTAATATTAAAATAAAATAACTGTGATAGGAGGTAACAAATATATATTCCATTATAAACTAAACTTGAGAACTAAAAAAAATCCAAGATAATAAAATATGAACTATATTCGTAGGGTTCACACATCAAAGTAAATTCTAGCAATTACAAAATAATAAAATTTAAATACTACTATCCTGGCTAGCAACACTGCAGGTGTAGCTTTGGCTTGTAGTCCAGTTAGATCAGCACTCGGGAGCAGGATAAATCTGTAGGTTCGTCAGGTCAGGGGAACGCTCGAGGAATCTTCGCAACGTCCGTGTAGACACTTCCGAAATGGTAGGTACAAAAACCCTGTAACGTTATCTTCAGACATTTTAATAAATGACTGATTTTGTACACCGGGCTGCAACATTCGATTACATCAAATGCAATATGTATTGTTACTACACAAGGCACAGGAAGAGTAGTGTACAGTATATATTATATAGATGAGGCAGTCCAGGCAGAATTAAATTAGTTTGTAATAATTATAACTAATAGTTAAAAAGTAGGTAGGTACAAAGGGCATTTACAATAAAATGTACGCGTATACATTAAAGTACATTTAGCAAAGCAAATCATAACGCCATAAAACAAAATAAGTAAAAGTATTAACACTGAGAGTAATAAACTATTTATAAGTATAAAAATAATAATTTTAAAACAGAGTATATACATGTAAAAAGAAGCTAAAATCTTATATCTAATACAATGATAAAATCGTCTTATAACACTTACCCAGTCTGGGGATTATTGCACTTTCGTTTTAATATTACAAATATGAAGTAAAAGTAGAAATATAAAGATTAATCAAGTAACAATTAATATGTTGCTTATCGCATCTTAGCTCGTAGTATTCTGAGCTAACGGCGGCGACGACGGGGCGTCGACGAGGTAAAATACCGTCCGCCATTATTATTCGCTTACCGACCAAGATTCATATTATAATTAAGAAATAATAAAATATAGTTTAAAACAAGTATAATAATAGAAATAATCGTATTTAATTAGAATATGTTACAACATGTGAAGTCCGCCAACTCGCACTTGGCTAGCGTAGACTATGGCCTGATCCCCCTCGTACTGATGGCAGGCCCGTCTTCAGCAGTGGGACATTAAAATGGGCTGAATACATACAGTTAACAGGCTAACATCTACGTTATTTTTAAAGTCCCAATGCTATGTACACCTGAAGCTTATGCTGTAGCTTTTTTCCCGCAGCTACGCTCGCGTGGACTGAAAAATTTGCTCAGTTTTTATTTCCATTGAATTAATATGTTGTCATATCGAATTTTTAATATTATTTCTAGAGTAAAACTCTAGGTTCACTTAACTTAGTCTATACTAAAAAACCCAACCACAAATGTACCACACTGATGCATATTCTGTCTAGTTCTGGGTTCTGCTAAAATGTCCCTGTGAGGAGCTATCCACCCAGGGACATTAGTCTATGCCTGCTATTTTTAACGACTGGCTCTGAGATAATAATAATAACAATAATAAGTTCTTTTTATTTCCAAAAAAGTTTGTACAAATGTGTGAAAATAGCATCTGCAGCCGAACTAGGAGACCTGTGCATCAGCTGTCAGCGCCATATCCCCACGGT
The DNA here is from genome assembly GCA_905404265.1 of Fabriciana adippe. Classification (NCBI taxonomy): domain Eukaryota; kingdom Metazoa; phylum Arthropoda; class Insecta; order Lepidoptera; family Nymphalidae; genus Fabriciana; species Fabriciana adippe. The sequence goes on along the minus strand of FR989984.1, from coordinate 14,581,391 downwards.
TAGATTATACAAAAATGAGTATGCAGGCAAAAAATACTTAACTAAATATCATCTAAGAGATTGAACTTTATACTAAACATAATCTAGGTAAATAATTTCAAAAATAACATAACAAGAAAAATTAATATAACTAATGTCGTTCCTCTCCCTTAAGATGTGTAATGCATGACTGTAAGAAGTATTTGTGTAATCAGTGTGATGTGTGTGAGCAATGAAAGGAGAGGAGTGTGTAATGTGTGTATGTGTGCGCGTAAGTGTGTCTGGGTATTATTGTTTTAACATAGGCATTAATTATTAGATCTTAATTAAGGAAATTATGATTAGATCTGAACGCTAAGAAGGTTTTCAGTTTTAGTATAAGTTAATTTTTGCAGGTAAGTAGATACAGTTTTTTTACAGTCAATTTTATTAAGGTAACAAATGTCTAATATTTTATTTAGTTTATTATATAAGTGTGGTCCTAAAAATGCAAAGAATCTTCTTATAAAAGTTGTTTTAAAATTAGTTGTGTTTACAGAAAATTTCCTGCGTTTATTTAAATTCGTTGGGTCATATGACAATAAACTATGTTGTTTCTGGATGATCATTAGTATAAACAGTTGTCTTACCGTAAGGACCTGGCAGTTATTATAGAGTTGTGATGTGGGATAGAGAAAAGGTTTAAATGTTGTTACTTTGAGAATTGCACGTTGAGAGATTTCGATCTTTTTTAACACCGTTTTAGAAGCGCCACCCCACGTTGATATGCAGTACGTTATAATAGACTGACATAAAGCTAAGTAAACTCGTTTCAATATATCTGGATCCAAAACGTGTCGTATGGTTTTAAAAATATATATTAATTTATTCATTCTTCTGCTAAGTGTGTCAATATGTTGCTTAATATTTAAATTACTATCTATTATAACCCCTAGATATTTAATATATTCAACAGATTCAAGTGCAAGGCAGGAACAGCTATTGTCCTTTGTTAAACAATTATATGAATGAATCACTAAGTTAAAATTTTCAAGGTTACGAAAAGGTTTTCTTAATGAAAAAGCTATAAATTTTGTTTTCCTAATATTGAGTGAGAGTTTATTATTGAATAGCCAATTCGTAATTGTATTTATACCAATCTGTGCAGATGAGAAAACATCTGTCCACGTATCCGCAGCAAATATCAAAGCAGTATCGTCTGCATATGAGGTTATATGTCCCCCAGAGAGATCGAATTTTGTTAGATGATCAATATAAATAAGAAATAACGTTGGTCCGAGTATACTCCCTTGGGGCACGCCATGTGTTAATAATAAGTCGTTACTATTAATATTATTGACACTAACGCGTTGATATCTTTCAGAGAGATAGCTTTTGAATAATTTGAGTTGAGTTCCTCTAATACCAATGTTTTCTAGTCGTTTTAATAGTATTTTTATTGACACGGTATCGAATGCTTTGGCCAAATCTAAGAAAACTGAAATACACTTTTTTCCACTGTCCAAATAAGATGTTATAAAACTTGTAAGAGTATGAACGGCGTGCTCTGTTGATTTGCCATGTCTAAAACCAAACTGTGTATTCGACAATAAATCATTTCTCTCCAAATAGTTTGTAAGCCTATTATTTATAATTTTCTCTAATATTTTTGATAAAGCTGGTAAAATAGAGATAGGTCTATAATTACTTATACAAGTTTTATCACCCTCTTTAAAAATAGGTCGAATTACGGACTTCTTAAGGTATCTAGGGAACACACCATAATTTAGACATTGATTAAATATATAGGTTAAATGTGGTATTAACGAAAGTTTAAAATCTTTAATAAATTTATTTGAGATTCCATCTCAACCAACTGAGGAGTCTATTTTCAAATTGTCAATTAATTGTGCTACTTCACTTTCATCTGTGTCCAATAACGCAAATGAATTTATATAATGATTTGATTCTTCACCGATGTCCATATCAAAACTATCACAGTTATTATTTCCTACATTCAAACTCTCTGCCAAACTTTTACCTACATTAACAAAATAATCATTAATAAGATTAACAGATAATTGTGGCGTACTGGATATATTCAAAAGTTCTCTGTTATACCCTTTGTTTTTTATGTTACCTACAATATCAGTAAGTACGTCCCATAGCTTTTTATTATTATTTTTAGCCATATTTACTCGCTCTTTTTCATAATTTCTTTTTACCCTTTTAAGCAGTGCGTTGCAGTGATTACGATATCGCCGGTATATAATCTGATCACTTTCATTGTCTGGAAAACGTCTAGCCCTCTTATGTAGCTTATCACGGTGACGAATACATCTAAGAAGACCAGGCGTAATCCAAGGTTTGATGATCTTTTTTTGTCTTGGCAACTTTATTAACTTAGTATCAATTTCAACTACTGTTTTTATTTTATCAACTAGATATTCAAGAGAAGTATTAGGATCTTTAGCATCATATATGGGTGAACTGTCAATGTTTTGCATATCTGAACGAAGTTTATCGTAATCAATTTTTCTGATGGTAGTTGTAAAAAACTGTTGATGTTGTTTATTTTTCATACATAAAATTACAGGTTTGTGATCAGTAATTGAAGTTTGAGGAACTATAGTAAGAGTAGGATTATTCGATTTTAGCAGAAAATGGTAATTTAAAAATCTCATTTTTTTAAATTAGAAAGCAAGTGGAGTTGATGGCATACATATCTTCTGGTATAAAAAACTTTATGCATTACATTGTATACTTTCGAGCATTGTTACGGACGTAATAAAATCTACTTCAGTTTTACTAGATTTAATTATAAAAGGAATGACGTATAAGATCCCGAAATGCAATGTTTCCGTAGATCCATCGCAATACAGGCTGATTGATAACTTGCTTGCCTACGTCTACAAACGGATGAATAAATTTAGTAAGTCGTCCGATTGTCTGATGAATAAAATTAATTAATCGTTCACTTTAAATAAAACTATCTTTTAGGACTATTTCGCGGATTTATATTGAGTTTTGGTTCCTGACGTTTCGAATGCTTTACAATAATCATAGTCACGGGAGAGACTAAGGTTTTAGACATCTCAAAGGCGTTATATACCTACTCGTTACAGACAGTGCCTACCCACTATTTAACAAAAATGATTTCAAAAAATTCAAAAATGGTACCAAAATACCATATATTTGTTGATTTTAATTCTAAACATTTTAATTTTTTTTTATTAATGTTATAATTAATTATAGCAATATTATTATAATCGTGTGTCTTTTGTTAGAGATCCTTAACAAAATAAAATAAAAATAAATGTTATTTAGAATGGGAAATGCTGAAAAACAACAAATAAAAAATATTTACAAAATTAAAAAAAAAAAACATGTACACACATATGTACAATGTACATATGTCTCCGACGGCATAATACTACATAATATGTTCCTTCGTCAAGTTGTTAAAGAAATTTGCTTACGCTTACATGAGTAACGCTGGCTAAACCTTAAGACATACATCACAGCAGTGTATAAAAAATAGTAGGTCTTAAAAAAGTCTACAGAAAATATCTACCTCCCAAAGAACAAGCACAATAACTATTTTTATTTACTTAAAACTAGCGTTGCCCGCAGCTCCGCCCGCGTTCAGATGACCAAAAACCAAACTCTTAGGTTTTACATATTACTATACTCTTACATTGCAGTTTTTGTATTTTTTCTCAGAAATGAGACATTTTCCCGCGGTAAAAAGTATTCTATATGTTGACCCGGATAGCCAGCTATCACCATACCAAATTTTATCAAAATTTGTCCAGTAGTTTTCTCGTGATGCGGTAACAGACAGACAGACAGACAGACAGACAGACAAAATTTCTAAAAACTTTAGATTCGGCCTCTGTATCGATAATAATGTCTATTTCAATAAGATTTTCCAAAAAATATTTAATGTACAGATTCGGATTAGTTACAGTTTTATTATATGTATAGATAGACGTACGTACTTACGTGCGTACGTACGTGCGTATGTATATTGTAATAAATATCAACCAAATATTTTCACTTTAGTCCAAAAAATAAATTTATTTTTAATACTGTGAACTACAAATTATATTTGCAGTCTATAAAATAAATGTCGCAGACGCGTAATATATTATTTGATTTTACTTTTAACGTTATGAATTATGTATAATGTTCTCCTGACCGATTCCGGCCACGGCGGCCAATCTTATTGAGACTAGCCAACTGCGCAGGAGATATTATAGTGCACAAATGTACGCGCAGACACAAGTGCACTCTCTATTCCTGTCACTCTCATACTCCGGTGGGACGACTATTCGACACGACCGGTGAGAGTTAAGGCGCAGGACCGACGGCTTTACGTGCTCTCCGAGGCACGGGGGTGACACACCGCCAACTTCCCAACTCCGGGCTGCTACTGAGGCTTACTATACAGAAAGACTCAATAACTAAACTTGGCCCGACCCGGGACTCGAACCCAGGACCTCAGGATGTGCAGCCGTACATGCTAGCCACTACACCACCGAGGCAGTTCGAATTATGTATATGTATATTATGACATTATATTGTACATTTAAGGCACTATACCAACTCTCGGTGCGGCCTGCGTAACCCTCGGTCTTAGGCCCAATCTTTTATATTTTACTAAGTTGTAGTTCCATATTATTAATAATTTATTGTTTGTTTTAGGGAACTTATCAACATTTAATAAGTTCTGAGGATACTGCTAAAGGATTTTTTGGACCAAATTTTTTTTATGGAGTTTATTTGTTTAAGAGCTATATGTTATCCAAGCAAGGAAACATAATGTGTTTGATTAGTATAAGTGAAGCTGTAAAAAAAACATAGTAGCTATCTCATTGCAAAGTAATAATATGGAATTGAGACACGTTTGTACAGTTTACTGAAATAAACGATACACTATAAATGTAGTCATTATTTAAATACGTATTATTCCACTTTTTTAATTTGTTTCTGGTGAATTAAAACTGTTTTATCACTCACACCGAAGCTTGCCGCTAACTCTGACGTTGTGTGCGATCGATCCGCTTCCACGATTACTTTTAATTCTTCATTGTCAACTAGGTAGGGTCTCCGGCCGTCCTCGAGATTTGTTCTGTAGTTCATCAGAACAAAAGCAGATTTAATTTATCTACCAATGTAATATCCGGTCTATTGTATGGCACAATCTTCTGTCAGTATGGCGCGGTAAATGTTTAGCTTAGGATTCGTTTTCAATTTCAGATTCTGGTGTGTATTTAATATTTATAGTAAGGTAAAGGGGCTGAAGAAGTGAGGTTGTATTTAATAGCCAACATTACAAGCACTGGTTATATGTATGTTGTATGGTTTTTGAGTCACGGTTACATCTTCTGCATATACGGCGTGGAAGTTTGGTTTTTTAATTATGTATTTTTAGTAATTAATATTTCTATGACTTGATCTTAAAAAGATATCATAAACCCTTCACCCTCTGGAAAGAGTTCGCCATGTCTGAGCCATTCGTTCGACGCTAACTTGTCGACGTTTTTTTGTTTTAGTTCGTTTTGTTGTCTTCCATGTAACGACTTCTGCGTCCATTCTCGGATTTTGCTAAGCTTATCGGTTTGTGTTTCGTTTTTTGCGATACTTTTTGTATCAAATTAAGTGGGCTTAGCTTTTTATCATTCTGAACTATTGCATTATGAATGGTAGATGTGCTAGTTTTGGAGTAAAAACAATTAAAAATATTAAAAGCAACTCTCAGAAGGAGTTGCTATTAATATTTATAGAGATAAATTGAATGCATTCATATCTATGTAAATTAAATCATCTATTTTGCTTGCGTTGTTTGCAGCTGGCGCCAACTTCAAAAATGTCTGATTGTAAATTTGAAAATAAAACATCATTTTATTTTTATTTTTTTACGATTTTGTGTCAAAATTTTTTAAGGTTTTATTTTTTCGTACAAAATTATTTGTTGTAAAGGGAAGGAAGTTTATATTTGATTCCGATATTTTTTAATGTTCACTAATATTTTAAAGATTGCTTGTCCAATGTGGAAATTTGGTTGGCGTCAACTCTAAAATATCTGACTGGGTACTTTTAATAAAATCTTGTTTTTTTATTATCGAATTATTTTTAATTTTTGTTACTTGGGAGTTTGTAGTATCTTAGAGAGAAAAGATTTCAATTTTAAGTATGTTAAAACATGATTGTGGCGATTCTTATATGAATTTATTTCAAAAAGAAGTAAAAGAATGAAGAAGTAATAGAAGTCGATTAAAAATACAACTTTTGATTATTTGATACTTTCCAACTTCCGTTAATTTTCCTAAAAACATTTCGCTAAATCATTATTAAGTAAAGTCAAACTCAAAATATACTAGTAAAAAATAATTTTCCTCTCAAAATCAAATAAACCTATTTGATGGTTTCCTTGATTAGCTTTTATGACTCCGTTACAATAATATTGGGTATATACAATAATACCGGGATGTAAGGGGGCGAACCAACACCTCCTCGCCCCAAGCCAACCTCACCTGCACGCGGTACATCCTGCCGACCGACAGACGAGGCTCTGGCGACCGACCGATGGCGGTATATCCATCTAGGCGTAGCTAAATGCAACAGGCCGGTGACGGGCAGCAGCGTCACCGATGCGAGAAGCTACGCCCCCCTGCGATCGCCAACCCGCCTGCCCAGCGTGGCGATTATGGGCAATACCTCTAAATGCAGAGAAAACAAAAGCCACGGCCCCCAGTTCCCGGCGGCCCCGCTATTCCTGGTCAAGGTGGCGACCACGGTAACGGCGGGGCGGGGGGTGCCAAGAATCTCCGACCAAAACCGACTGACCCTGGCGACGTACAACGGACGCACGCTACGGCTTGACTCGCATCTGGCGCAACTTGAGGTTGAACTTGGGAAAATTAGGTGGCATATTCTCGGGTTATGTGAAGTCCGAAGAGAGGGGGAGGACACCATAACCCTCGAGTCAGGCCACCTAATGTACTTCCGTGAGGGAGACCAACAGTCCCAAGGTGGTGTAGGGTTTCTGGTCAATAAGTCTCTCGCCGACAACGTTGTAGAAATCTCCAGTGTATCGAACAGGGTAGCGTACCTCATCATCAAGCTCACTGAGAGGTATAGCCTCAAGGTGGTGCAAGTGTACGCACTGACCTCGACACACTCGGATGACGAAGTGGAGGAAATGTTCGATGATATATCGAGAGCCCTCCACTCCACTACAAAGACCCACTACAACGTTATTATGGGAGACTTCAACGCTAAAGTGGGAGTACAGAATTGCAACGAATCGGTAGTAGGATCCCATGGATTTGGAAGCAGGAACCTTAGGGGGCAAATGCTCGTTAACTTCCTCGAGCGGGAGGGGCTCTTCTTGATGAACTCTTTCTTTAAGAAGAAGCCCCAAAGGAAGTGGACGTGGCAAAGCCCCGACGGTAAGACCCAAAACGAGATCGACTTCGTCATAACGGACAAAAGGCACATATTCAGATACGTCTCCGTGATCAACAGGTTTAACACCGGCAGTGATCACCGACTTGTCCGAGGCTCTCTGAATATCGACTTTAAAGCCGAACGTGTCCGTTTGATGAAGGCCAGGCTCCGACCTACTCCGCTCCAAATCACGATAGGATCTGAAACGTTTCAGTCCAACCTGGAAAACCGATTCGCTGCCGTGGAAACCACAACAGATGTTAACCAGAACCTCAAAAATGTGGTTCGGATCCTCAGGGAGGAAGGCACGAGATTTTGTGAAATGCAGCGTAAGGGCAAGAAGTCGAAGCTTTCGGAAGAGACTTTAGGGCTAATGAAGGAACGACGTGAAAACCCACCCGTCACTCCGTCAGCAAAGCGCGCTCTAAACCGAGAGATCAGCAAGCACGTACGGCACGATCTCCGGTGCTCTAATACTCTTTCGATTGAAAGAGCGATCGAGCAGAACCGGGGGTCCAAGGTGTTCGTACAATCTCTTGGAAGAAGCCACCTGACAAAGCTGACTACAGAAAGTGGAGAAGTTGTTGCTTCGAAGCCGGCAGTCCTTTTGGAAGTGGAGAAATTCTATGGCCGGTTATACGCTTCGCATGCATCTCGTCCTGATCCCGAAAATGAGTATTCTAGAGCCACATTAACACGCCACTACACCGAAGACCTGCCAGAAGTCAGCATCGGCGAAATCGAGATCGCTCTTAGGCAGCTTAAAAATGGAAAAGCCCCTGGAGAGGACGGCGTTACAACAGAACTGATAAAGGCAGGAGGTAAACCCTTACTGAGGGAGCTCCAAAAGCTTTTTAACGCCGTCCTGTTTGAAGGGAGAACTCCGGAGGCGTGGAGTAAGAGTGTGGTCGTCCTGTTCTTCAAAAAGGGAGACAAGACCCAGCTGAAGAACTATCGACCCATCTCTCTTTTAAGCCACGTATATAAGCTGTTTTCAAGAGTGATCACGAACCGTCTTGCGCGAAGACTCGACGAATTTCAACCCCCAGAGCAGGCTGGGTTTAGGAGCGGATACGGCACCATAGACCACATCCACACAGTGTGGCAGATTATACAGAAGACCGATCTCTATAATCAGCCCCTGTGTCTAGCATTTGTGGACTATGAGAAGGCCTTTGACTCTATTGAAACCTGGTCCGTTCTGGAGTCCCTGCAGCGTTGCCAAGTAGATTGGCGATACATCCAAGTGATGAGATGTCTGTACGAAGCCGCCACCATGTCCGTCCAAGTACAGAATCAGCAAACAAATCCTATACCATTGCATTGAGGAGTGAGACAAGAGGACGTTATTTCCCCGAAATTGTTCACAAATGCAATGGAGGATATGTTCAAGACGCTGAACTGGAAAGGACGTGGCATCAACATCAATGGCGAGTACATCTCGCACTTGCGATTTGCTGACGATATCGTCATAATGGCGGAAACGATGCAGGACCTACAACAGATGCTGAACGACCTAGCTGACTCTTCTGAACGCATCGGTCTACGGATGAACTTGGACAAAACCAAGGTCATGTTCAACGAGCATGTACTACCGGAACCGATTGCAATGCACGGAAACGTACTCGAAGCTGTTCAAAAATATGTTTACCTCGGGCAGACATTGCAGCTGGGTAAAAACAACTTCGAGGGGGAGGTGATCAGAAGAATTCAGTTGGGTTGGGCAGCATTCGGGAAGCTACGTCGAGTCTTTACAGCGTCGATCCCACAGTGCCTAAAGACGAAAGTCTTCAATCAGTGCGTCCTACCCGTTATGACTTACGGAGCCGAAACGTGGACACTGACGGTACGGCTGGTCCACAAGTTCAAAGTCGCTCAGCGAGCTATGGAAAGGGCTATGCTCGGCGTTTCTCTGCGTGATCGCATCAGAAATGAGGTGATCCGGCAGAGAACCAAGGTGATCGACATAGCCCACCGGATTAGCAAGCTGAAGTGGCAGTGGGCTGGCCATATCAGTCGCAGGACCGATAACCGCTGGGGTAAACGAGTCCTGGAGTGGAGACCGCGAACTGGCAAACGGGATAGAGGGCGTCCCCAGGCACGGTGGAGTGACGATATACGCAAGACGGCTGGCAGGAGCTGGATGCGAGAAGCCGAAGATAGAACGAAGTGGCGTGCATTTGGAGAGGCCTATGTCCAGCAGTGGACAGATAAAGGCTGATGTTGTTGTTGTTGTTGTATGTTGTTGTTGTTACAATAATATTTATTATTTACTAGCGACTTACCATCACTCCGCTCGGGTTCGTTACTAACAGTAAGTAAGTTTTTAAGGTTAGTATAGATTTCTCAGATATGAGATATTTTCCCGCAGCAAAAAGTATCCTATATGTTGACCCGGATAACCAGCTATCATCATACCCATCAAAATTTGTCCAGTAGTTTTCTCGTAATGAAAGTAAAGAGAAAGTATTTTAAAGATTCAGTAGGTGAAATGAATCATCCCCTTTTTCCTACACTTGCGAGTGGATTCTTTTTTAAATTTAAATGGGAACAATTTTGATATATACCCTATCCTATAAAAAAGAATAATTGAAATCGAACTGCACTGTAAAAAGTTATGTGTGGTCAAAATTAATATATATATATATAATAAATATATAATAAATAATAATAATAATAAATATATATATATATATATACGTATCAAATTGAGAACCTCTTCCTTTTTTAATCGGTTAAAAATCATTACTTTTACTTACCTTGGTGCTTAGTTTTATTTCGAAACGTAAATATTTTATATTTTTCAATGTCAATTTTAATAAAGATAATACCATAGATCTAGGGTTGTCACAGTAGAAAATATTTTGTTGTACGTTCTCTAGTGTACTAAAAATAATCTTGTGTTATGTTTACCTATAGGTATCTGATATATTTATAATGTATATACATATATTAATTCGAGGTTCGTTCTTTATTTGTTTGAAGAACTTCAAATCTTGTTATGCAGTAAATTAAATTTCCTAGGATAGCTACCTACTTGGTATTCCAACCCTATAAACAAGCTGCAATTGTTATATAATTAGGTAATTGTTAAATATCCATTTGTATAAATATAATTCTAACGATAGTTTAACAACGGCTTTCCCGTTGAAGTAGTGTTTGATTCCAAATGATGAATACTAGCATATTATTTTTGTCTTTCGTATTATTTACTTCAGTAAAGACCAATGATGTTCTAAAAACATCAGACAATTTTGTAAGTATGTACTAAATAAATTAATCTAAAAAAATCTTCAATTATATCATGTCAGAGATAAAATATATGGGTCAGAAACATATTATCCCGTAAATATTTAAAATTATACAAACACTAGCGGCTCACCCTCGCTTCGCTCGGGTTTGCCTCTAGAGAAACAGAAACAAATTTATCCCAAGGGAGCCGTACATTTTTCCGAGATAGAAAGTAGCCTATTTGTTATTTTGATGTATGAACTACATTATTTTAAAGTTTCATTAAAGTCCGATCAGTAGTTTTTGTGTACTAAGTTGTATAAGTTACTATGGTTTTTTAACTATCCCATGGGAACTCTTTAATTTTCCGGTTTGTAAAGTACCTAAAATGTTGACCGGGAATATAAGGTACCACTATACAAATAATCATTTAAATCGGTCCAACAGTTTCGAAGATTAGCCCATACAAACATACAAACAGACAGAGAAACAGAAAAGTTAAAAAAAAAGGGTTTGTTCTATTTCTTTTCTTATATCCCCCTGACTCGGTTTTTAGCATTTTTTTTGTATGTACAGACATTCGACCTCTACAGTTTTATTATATGTATAGATAGATGTTACTGTTACCTTTTTTAATGATTTAACTAACCCCCGACGCAAGAAGAGGGATGTTATAAGTTTGACGTCGATGTCTCTCTGTATGTGTGTGTGTGTGTGTGTGTGTGTGTGTGTGTGTGTGTGTGTGTGTGTGTGTGCATGCGCGCGCGTGTGTGTGTGTGTGTGTGTGTGTATGTGTGTGTGCGCGTGTGTGTGCGTGTGCGTGTGCGTGTACGTGTGTGTGTACGTGTGTGTGCGTGCGTGAGTGCACGTTTGCGCGTGTGTGCTCCTGTGTGTATGTTTGTTACACCTTCAGGCTGGAATGGCTGAACGGATTTGGATGAAATCTAGCACACAGACAAACTACGACTTGGAGTAACATATACGTTTCTGTCAGGCACGTAGGGACGCATCCTAGAGAAGCGAGGGTAAGTTTCTAGAGGTATATGGCGATATGGTATTTATTGTAGGATTGGTACAGAATTAGTCAATGGATAAATTCCAATATATATACTACCACAATAGAATTGGAATATTTACTCTGGTTAAGTCATAACATACATTACATACATCACACATACATTTTAACTAAAATATTATTCCAGGGCCCATACGAAATAGTCCATAGAGGTTACGAGGTATGCAAAGGACCCAAAGTGAAGGACGCTGCAATTTTTAGAACAAATGTTACTACTCGGGGAAATCATACATATAGAAATTTTAACTTTTTCTTTCCTGAGAAAACTACTTTAGATGAGGTTAGTCATATTTTTTTAAATACTAAAATTTTTAATTTCTATTATAGGTATATTCTAAGTAATATTTATTAAATAACTATTATAATAACTTTATAATATTTTGAGGACTACATTTCAAAATTGTTTTTTTTTGTTGGCATAGAAACATGTGACAGCAGAACTGTCAAACTCAACATTAAATTCTATGGGATAGATATATTCATACACAAATCATGTGTCATCACACAGATCTCGTGTCTACCACGACCTTTGGGTACATTGAAAATGAATCTGCCAAATGAACTGAATTTAATCATTTTTTAACATATTAATTGCTAACAGAACCCGCGGCCTCCCCGCGTTCAAAGAGAGTTCCATACCGCCCAATATTGTGTTATTTTTACTAACATATTTACACACTAAAAGAAAAATATTACGTAATAGATACTTTAGTATTTACAAATATAAGTCTGTATTTCATATTATTTCTTAAAGATATTTGAGGGTTCCGTTAAAATGTCCATGTGAGAAGCAAATCTCTAAAGTCCATACCTGCTACTTTTAACAACTGGCCCTGACATTTATTAATACTCGTTGCAATATACATTTTAAGAAAAGAATTACGATAGATTAAATTCAAAGCCACAGTCAGAGGTTATTAGTGAGATTCGAGGTATGAATACTGACTGATTCCCTTCGAGCATATCCAGCAAATACCGTGGCCACCATTTTAACATTGAAAATGTTTTTTTTGTCGCTTCGGTATAGGCCCGATTTTCAGCGAAAATGCGACATCGCCCTGGTGTCGTGGCTTTTGGGACTATGTGAGTGATTGGGATGTCAAAAGACGCGTCATGAGAAGGGCTACAAAATGCAATAATTTTTTTTGAATAAACTATTTATTTTTTTTTTAAATCGAAATAGTGTGAAAAACGCGGTTGTTTTTCGCCCGGTTTCGCTCAGAAAATAATTCATATCTCGAAAACGAAATGAGATATCGAAAAAATGAAAAAAACCCCTAGAGATATGATTTAGGGCTACATTTAAAAAAAATCATTGGAGGTGTGTATCCATGGCTGGGTTATTCAGAAGTTGTAAGGTACAACACACAAAGGTGTGACGCAGAGTTTACGCGCGAAGAAAGCGTGAGCGCGGTAGTGATGGTGAATAAATGTTTTGGAGCATGATTATGTGTTTGAAGGAAGTAATTCTTTATGCATAAAGAAATATGTATTTAAACTAATAACTAACTAATATCTATACACATAATAAAACAGTAACTTAGCGAAATCTATACATGAAATATTTTTTAAAAACAATGACTGTAACGTATTGTGAACAGAATATATATATCAAAACAATAGTTATTAAAATTTTTGTCTGTATGTCTGTTTGTCTGCTTGGGAGTGCTCGTTTCACGCAAAAAGTACGGAACCGATTTTAACTAAATTTTGTGTAGTGATAACTTATTACTCGGGTCATATATAATATAATTTAATCCCTATAATAAAATATTATAATAAATTTAAATATTATAAATGCGGAAGTCTGGATGGATGTTTGTTACTCAATCACACCAGAATGGCTGACCGGATCTGGATGAAGCACAGGGATAGATTATAATCTGGAATAGCATATTGATTATTTTATAACCCGAAAAAACGTAGGATTCCCGTGGGATACATTTGTTTTTGTTATTATACTTATATATATTTAATGGTTTCATATTAATGTATTAAACTAACACACTGAAATAATAATAATAATACAAAAAATGTTTTCTTCTTTGTTACAATATTTAGGGCAAGACTATGTATATAAATAAGGAGGGTTTGTTTGTTTGTTTGTTTGAAAAGGGCCTAGGGACGAACCCGAGCGAAGCGAGGGCGAGTCGCTACTATATTATACAAAATGAAAAGTCTGTTTTTTATCATTATGAAATATAGTGAGCATAAGGAAGGGCATTATTTGCAATTTATTTTTTAGAAGTCTAAGGGACATACATACTTGTATGATACAACAAATAAAAAATATTTTTAATTATCGTACTAGCGACTCACCCTCGTTCCACTCGGGTTCATCCCTACACTTCCGTTTTAATATTCAGTATAGATTTCTCTGAGATCAGATATTTTCTCGCAGCAAAAAGTATCTTATATGTTAACCCGAATCCCTCCAGTGGTTTTTCCGTGATGTGGTCACAGATAGACAGACAGACAGACGAAAATTCTAAAAACTATAGATTCGGCCTCTATATCGATAATAATGTCTATTTTAATAAGATTTTCCAACAAATATTTAATGTACGCAACTCAGCCTCGCTTTGTTCGGGTTCGCCTCTAGTCAAACAAAAATAAATCTATCCCACGGAACCATACATTTTTCTGGAATAAAAAGTAGCCTATTTGCTACTCTGATGTATGAAATATATTATTGTAAAGTTTCATTAAAATCTAATCAGTAGTTTCTGTGTACTAAGCTGTATAAGTTACTACAGTAGTAAAAGTTGTTTTAAATCGGTCCAACAGTTCTTAGATTAGCCCGTACAAACAGACAAACAGACAGAGACACAAAAAATTTGAAAAAGAACTGGATTTGTTCTATTTCTCTTCTTACACCCCCCCTGACTTGGTTCTTAGCATTTTTTTTTTCTATGTACAGATATTCGACCTATACAGTTTTATTACATGTATATATATTGTGTAGATTATAATTTGAAAAATGCGTTAAGCCTTCTATCTTGTTGGTAAATACGAAACACGTGAATATATTTTGTTTGTGTATAAAAGTCTTTGTGCAAAGTTAAAAATACTAAGTCTACGTAAAAAGACGCTTGATGACCTTTGTGACGGAGTTTATAAGTACCTACTAATATATTTTTTTTATTTTCAGGTTAAAATGGCGTTGTTTTCTGTAAACGGTAATAGTAAAAAAAAGCTATATAACTACAAATTAAACCAACCTTGTACACATTATTTTGCGGCTGTCTTGATAAAAAAACATTTCAATACAAGTGACTGCGTCATCGCGAAGGTTTGTATCGCTGAAATAAACAGGTTGGTTTACAACAGCGTTTTTCAATCTTTTACGTGACGAGACCGCCTTGGTGAAAAAAAACTATATCAAGATCCCCCCTCTACCGTCCGTCTTTATTGCAAACTAGTAGAACCCGCGGCTTCGCCCGCGATCAAGTTACGACAAAAAAAAACTTTTTCGCTACACATACTTTATTATTTCCAAAAATTATTTCGTGTAAGTTTTATTATTTCTTAAAGATATATGGAAAATAAATTTAATTTTAGCGATCGTAACTCAAGATATGCAGCAACTTAAAAGATATTAATAGGTATATTCTGCAATAAATTATATTTTAAATAAATTTTAGATATTTAGTAAGCTCTACTACCTGTATTTTTTACACATTTTGTACTGCATCTTTCCAAAATTAGAGGAAGAGAGTATAATGATACAATTGCATACAATGTTTACGACTTTAGAATCATGTAACTCGGCTCACATGGGTTTTTTAACTAACATTGTAGCGTAAAAAATGCGGTGGAAACTGCGGTAAAGGGCTGGTTCTAAGAGTAAAATTAAGTGGACTGTATATAAGAAAGAAAAGGGTGCGGACAGCGGGAATAACAAGCACGCCTACCTTGCTGGAGCTCTGCATCAGGTCTCGGCTGCAGCGCCAAGGATGATAACGGCAGCGGTTAGATGGCGATGGCGGTGATGATACTCATGAGGGCACACATCACAAGCACTCGAATTTTCCATGCAATTATAGCAGGCGCGCGCGGGTTTACTTCTTGCGGCTCAAACGGTGAATGCTAATCGACTGCGTATAATGACCCTTTAAATTATATAATTAAATTGTAGGCTAACATCTACGTTATTTTTAAAGTCCCAATGCTATGTACACCTGAAGCTTATGCTGTAGCTTTTTTTCCCGCAGCTACGCTCGCGTGGAGTGAAAAATTGCTCAGTTTTAATTTCCATTGAATTCATATGTTGTTATATCGAATTTTTAATATTATGTCTAGAGTAAAACTCTAGGTTCACTTAACTTAGTCTATACTAAAAACCCAACCACAAATATACCACACTGATGGGTGTTCTGTCTAGTTCTGAGTTCTGCTAAAATGCCCCTGTGAGGAGCTATCCTCTCAGGGACATTAGTCTATGCCTGCTATTTTTAACGACAGGCCCTGAGATAATTAATGTTCATTGCAAAGCAAACTTTAAGGAGGAATTACAATAGATTAAATTCAAAGGTGTTGTCAGAAGTTATCAGTGGTATTCGAGTTATGAATTCTGATTCCCCCCGAGCACATCCAGCAAACACAGGGGCCACTATGATGTTTACTAAATTACTTACACTCTAATCCCGTTACATAACTTAGGAAACTTTTTCATTACAGGTATGCTAACCTTCAGAGGGAGGATATGGATAATAGGATACTTTCTACCTAGGTTTTCTCTCTAGCTCTCTAGGTCTGTTATATTTGTCATTGCTGTGGCCAGCCGAGAAGTTATAGATAATTTTTCTTTAGATTCGGAATAATACTTTATATCCCACACAGTAAGTGTGTACTTACTGAAAACTTGACTTATGTTACTCTGTTTAAATATATTCTACCAACTCCAACTTCACACTGCCCAGTTTTACCCCCTTAGGGACAGAATTTAGAAAAATTCTAAAATACATATTTATTTAATTGTATTGTAGAGCATTAATACCAAATTTAGATATTCCGTTTCCGGTCGTTGAAGTGTCAACAAGTCTGTGCTGTTCGTCATCAATAAAACACTTATTAAAATAGTTAAAATTACACTTTGGAAACTGTAGTGCTACAAACATCAGCAAAACAACATCGCAAGACATAGAAGAAATAATCCCTGGATTTTTTCAAGAACATTAAAAGTGAAGCTCAAATTACATCCAAAATTGATGTTAGAATATACAACATCATTCAATTATTCAACATTCAACGTCAACTCAACAGCCGGTAAAATATTAAATAAACAATACTACCCGCAGTGTCAGTCAGCTAGGTTGACAACTAACTTGAGTGTTGCCATCACAAACGAATAAATTCTACCAATTCGCATTTACGTTCCGTTTCGCACAATTTCATTTGCAAACATGGATGATCAATTTCAATTATTATTCGATAAGATGAAGATAGAAATGCAGAAACAGACAAATGATCTAAAAGAATTTCTTACGAAGAATATAATGGATCGAATAGATGAAAAACTAACTCCTATGATTAAAGAAAATGAAAAATTAAAACAAAAAATATGTAACCTGGAGAACGAGATTGAATATTTAAAAAAGAAAAGAAAAGTAACAACATAGTTATTTATGGATTAGAAGAGAACGAAAAATCGATATTAGAGCTATTTGAAACCGTTAAAGAGATCTTTAAAAGAGACTTAAATTTATCTGTGGAAAAAAATGAAGTGGACAGACTATACCGTCTAGGAAAAAAATAAAGTCGAGAACAAATATAGACCAGTGCTAGTCTCATTTATAAATGGGTGGAAAAAGGACCAAATTATAAAGAATAAAAAGAGTTTAAAGGGAATCTATATATCGGAAGACTATTCTAAGGAAGTTATAGAAAAGAGAAAGGCTTTGTTACCACAGCTACTGGAGGAAAAGAAAAAGGGAAATATTGCTTTTCTGAAATATAATAAACTAGTAGTTAAAGGACCCAACACCGACAAAAGGAAAAGAGAACTATCTACTTCACCACAGTCGACGTCAACTATTAAACCTAAGAAGCAACTAACGATAAGTTCTATTAAAACTAGCAGGACAAACGCCTTCGATTTGATGAGAACCCGATCAAACTCTCTTACTGATACCCTTGCACATAAAAACCAATAGCAATTAACAACCGGCAAACGGATAATCCAACCAAATTATGAAAACCAAACAAAAGAAATAACACAATCTCCCCCAAGCCGACTGGTCCTCGTGGGGGATAAATACCACAACCCTCCAACAACACAGGAAAAAAATTGTGAAAACAGTCACAGAAAATCAAAAATGTATGTTGCAGCCCTCAATGTACTTACACTGAAAAACGATGAAAACCTCACAGAATTAATACATGCGTTAAAACAGATCAAATGGGACATCTTAGGCCTGAGTGAAGTAAGGAGAATGGGAGTAAGAATTATTTCCTATCCAGAATTCCTTCTATACCATGTAGGTACGACCCCCGGTCATCATGTGGTTGGTTTTATCATCAAAAAACACCTCGTAAATTATGTGGAGAGCTTTATAGGAGTATCAGAGCGCATAGCAGTGATGAATATTAAGCTACCGGGGCACAAAGATCCATGGTCCATCATACAGGTGTACTCGCCTACGGAACAATCCGATACAGAGTCAATAGACTCATTCTACCTGGAACTAAATAAAACAATCCAAGACCATGCTTACAAAAACCTTGTTGTGATAGGAGACTTCAATGGCCAAATTGGAGATCGACAACCAGAAGAAGACACAGTCCTAGGACCATTTGTATATAGAAAAAAGACCAGAAGCAGAAACGGAGAGAAGCTTGTAAACTTTGCACAGGAGAATGGCTTGAGAGTCTTAAACACAATGTTCAAGACGAAAGAAAGCAAGATGTGGACCTGGATGTCACCAGACAGAAAAACAAAAAACGAAATAGATTTTATAACGATAAATAAAACCAGATACTTCTCAAACATGAAAGTCATAAGCAATTTTAACTTCAATACCAACCATCGAATGATTCGAGCAGAACTGATGACAACCCCGCCAAAAAATCCAAGACCAAGACATAATATGATTATCACAAAATCTACCAAATACCAAACAGCCCAAATAGCCAACTCTATAACGACAAAACTTATGGATTACAATAAAGAGACAACAAACATGGAGGTGCAAGAAAAGTACAACTGGTTAGAAGGAACAATCAAAACATCCATTCAGCAAGGGACTAATAGTAAAGACCTAAGTAACAAGTGGATGAACTCCAAAACCATTAACCTTCTTAATCAAAGAGCTGACCTAATCAATGGAAAAAATACTAACGACAGACGAAAACAAATAGCAAAAATCAGCAAAGAAATAAATGAAAGTATTAGAAAAGATAAAACTCAGAGAAGAATGGAAACAATAGAGCGGCATATTTTACAGACAGGAGGAATAAAAAAGGCATATAAGGAGTTAACTAACAAAAAGGACTGGATCGTAAAGATGAAAGATAATAATAACTTGAAGGAGATTCGAAGAAATAGAATATTAGGAATTGCTACATCATACTACAAGAAATTATATGAAAATACCATAGCGGAAAAAAAATAGAACTCTTAGAAATTTCATCCGTACCCAGCATCATGCAGGAAGAAGTAGAATTGGCTATAGAAACCCAAAGATACGATAAAGCCCCAGGACCCGATGGAATAAGTAACGAAGTACTAAAACAAGCGAAACAGACAATAACTCCTATTCTCAAAGAAATCTTCAATGATATCATCAACACAGAAACGATTCCACAGCAGTGGACTGAATCTAATATAATCCTTCTGTACAAAAAAGGCGATCAGTACGATATCGGAAACTACCGGCCCATAAGTTTGATGTCCAATCTGTACAAAATATTTGCAAAGATCATACTCAAGCGAATGGAAGGAAAACTCGATGAACAACAGCCAATAGAACAGGCAGGTTTTAGAAGAGACTACTCAGTACTTGATCATATCCATGTTGTTAGACAAATCATCGAGAAATATGCGGAATATCAACTCATATACTATCTAGCGTTTGTCGATTATAGCAAGGCATTCGACTCGTTAATACATACAAACATCTGGGACGCGTTAAAAGAACAAGGGATAGAACAAAAATATATAAGATTGATTGGAAATGTATACAAAAACAGCTCGGCGTGCATTCAGCTAGAAAGGAAAGGAGATTCATTTAAAATACAAAAAGGAGTAAGACAAGGAGATCCTCTCTCTCCAAAACTTTTCTCCGCTGTTTTGGAAATGATCTTCAGAAACTTCAAATGGGAAAATCTAGGCCTAAATATCGAAGGCCGCACACTAACACACTTAAGATTTGCCGATGATATTGTGCTATTCGCAAAAACGTCAGGAGACCTAAATAGAATGTTAAACGAACTAGCATCTGAGAGTGAAAAAGTAGGACTAAAAATAAATCCCGATAAAACAAAAGTAATGACCAATGGAAATAAAAACAGTATAAATGTAGGCGAGTCACAAATTAGTTATGTTGAAGAATATATATACCTCGGGCAGCTGATATCACCGAAAGATAACATAAACAAAGAAATTGAAAGAAGGATAGCAAACAGTTGGAAAAGGTATTGGAGCCTAAGGGAAGTAATGAAAGACAAAAACCTACATATAACAATAAAGAGCAAATTATTTAATGTCTGCATTCTACCAATCTTAATGTATGGGAGCCAAACATGGGCCATAACAAAAAACACAACCAATAGAATTGCCATCTGCCAACGAGCAATGGAGAGAAGTATGCTAGGAGTAAAGAGAGGGGATAGAATAAGAAACATCTACATTAGGAATAAGACTAAGATACACGACGTAACCCTAAAAATAAAAAGGTTAAAATGGAAGTAGTCGGGACACATGATCAGAGGAAAGGACAAATGGAGCAAAATAGTTACACAATGGTACCCAAGGGAAGGAAAAAGAAAAAGAGGTAGACAGCAAAAAAGGTGGGATGATGACATCAGGCAGGTTGCAGGCATAACATGGAGTAGAGTAGCCAGAGAGAGATTAGAATGGAGTAGGTTGGAGGAGGCCTTTGCCAAGTGGCAAACGGACTTACAGAAAGTTAAGAAGCACCAAATACGCGAATAATTTAATTATGTAAAAACATATTAATATAACAGTGCGGTAGTGTAAAAAAAAAAATGTAAACATAATTGTATATCTATTGTCCGAATAAAAAAATACCAAACTTGAAATAATTTTGATCATAAATATTTTTTTCCCCATATATACAGCACCGCCCCCTTTTACCCTTTTATAGGATGCATTTTGAAAAAAGTAATAATATTTGTATCGTTTTGTTTTTCATTTTAAAGGTAAATACCACTTTCCGTTCATTAATTACAGAGTTTCATACAAACTTTAATCCCCCATTTGACCCCCTTATGGGATCGAATTTCGCAAAAAGCTAAAATAAGTACGTAATTGTATTGAAGAATATTAATACCAAGTTTCAAGTTCTGATCATAAATGATTTTTTGCCTATATAAACTTTATTACCCCCTTTTACCCATTTAATGGATAAATTTCCAAAAAAAATTAAATAAATATATTTCTTTTTTTTTATCTTAAAGCTAAATACCACGTTGTATGTATTTCACATTCAGAATAACAGAATTTCATACAATCTTTTATCCCCTATTTTACCCACTTAGGGGATGAATTTCGTAAAAACCTTCCTTAGCGGATGCGTACAATGTATAAGGAATATGTCCTCTAAATTACACGTTTCTACGACCAGTGATTTAGGCTGTTCGTTGATCGATCAGTCAGCCAGTCAGAACAAAGCATTTTATGTATATATATACATATTATATCTATACATATAATAGAACTTAGCTAGAGAGTATCCTGCTATCTAATATCTATATCCTCCTTCTGAAGGTTGGCACATCTGCAATAAAAACTCGCCTAAGCTATGTATCGGGATTAGACTGTGAGTAATTCATTAAGCATTATAGGGGTTACTGTGTTTGCTGGATCTGCTCGGGGGGGAATCAGAATCATATCTCGAATACCACTGATAACTTCTGACTACGCCTTTGAATTTAATCTATTGTAATTCCGTCTTAAAGTTTGCTTTGAAATGATCATTAATATATCTCAGGGCCAGTCATTAAAAGTAGCAGGCGTAGACTTAGAGATGATAGCTTCTCACAGGGACATTTTAGCAGAACCCAGAACTAGACAGAACATTCATCAGTGTGGTATATTTGTGGTTGATTTTTTAGCGTAGACTAAGTTAAGTGAATTTAGAGTTTTACTCTAGACATAATATAAAAAATTCGATATGACAACATACAAATTCAGTGAAAATTAAAACTGAGCAATTTTTTTATTCCACACGAGCGTAGCCGCGAGAAAAAAGCTACAGCAAAATAAGAATGGCACTTTATATGTGCAACTTAAAAAAAAAGGAGAAGGAGGGAGACTAAGCTTCACGTGTACATAGCACTGGGTCTTTAAAAATAACGTAGATGTTAGCCTGTTAGTATGTTAGTTAAAAAACCCATAAAAGCCGAGTTACATGATTCTAAAGTCGTAAATATTGTTTGCGATTGTATCATTGTACTCTCTTCCTTTAACATTGGAAAGATGGAGTAGAAAAATGTGCAAAAAAACACAGATAGTGGAGCTTGCTAAATACCTAAATTGTAAATTTATTTACAGAATATATGCTTAACATCTTTTAAGATACTGGATATTTTGAGTTAAGATCGCTAAAATTTAATTCGTTTTCCATATAACTTTAAGAAATAATAAAACTCTGAAAATTATCTCTGAAAAATATTTGATGTACAGATTTCGCTTTGTTAATATTTTGTTATATGTATAGATATAATATCTATACATATAATAAAATTGTATCTAAACCGAATCTGTACATTAAATATTTTTTGGAAAATCTTATTGAAATAGACTTTATTATCGATGCAGAAGCCAAATCTATAGTTTTTAGATTTTTTGTCCGTCTGTCTGTTACCGCATCACGGGAAAACCACTCGACAGATTTTGATGAAATTGGGTATGATGATAGCTGGTTATCCGGGTCAACATATAGGATACTTTTTACTGCGGGAAAATATCTCATCTCTGAGCTAAACGTTAAAACGTAACTAGGGACGAACCCGAGCGGAGCGAGGGTGAGTTGGTAGTGCATGTATAAGTTATGACATATTACTTATTGTGTAAAGAATATAGATTATATTAACAGTTGTTGTTGGAAAAAAACAAGGTTCAGATAACCAATTAATATGGAGACACGTAACGAGAAATATCGTATAGGATCGCCACGGGCTTGACAGTATACTAGCCAGTGACTCTCACAACCATAGCTGGGTGGGAGTTGAAGGCAGGGGGGATAGGGAAAGGACCTCAGAAGTTACAACCGGAAGAGGAAGTAGCGTAGGAAGGAAAGGAGAGCCAGCTAAAGATGTTTCATAGGAGGCAGTCGTCGAACAACCCGTGACTACTAAAGCTGGTAAGCCAAGGGTGCGCATGACTATGTATGTATGATGTATTACTACTATTACGTGACCAAACTTGAAACAGATAAAACAATGTATCCCATTAAACTTTTTGAAATATTTATACAAAAATACCCCCATTTAAAAGAAAATTCTCAAAGAATAGCAGATTAAAGTAGAGTTATTATGCGAAATAAGCTTGTAACAACTTGTACTTGAAAATATAAAGCATGAAGTAATGATACAACTGGACGAAGAAAAAAATAAAGAAAATATGTAGTTTAGAGTCCGAAAGTAATTTGCCAGTAATTACAGAAGACAATTCAGATATAGGAACTCGTAACATAGTTGACCGTTGGTTAGACCAGTTATCTCATCAAACATTCTCCCATTCAAACACCACTCACACAAAATATTGATATGCCTACAGATGTTGCAACACAAAAAACATATTTTTCTCAAGTTATTAATAATCAAACAGACATTACACGTAACTAAACTCGTCCTTCCCCACCATGTACACAAAAACTTATAGAAGTATTATAAATAGCACTGGCCAAACATAGAGGAACAGATCCCACTTCAAGATCAAAACTACCTCGGCTAAAAGAAAATATATAAGTCTTCATAAATTAATAATATATTTAACAAAGGTACTTTAAGACATTTTTATTCTATGGATTCTGATATAGATCAAATACATACACATACTATATATTTCAGCGTGTTAGTGATGTGTCATCAACTGGGTTATAAAATTACAAAACAAAAAAAAGAAAATGTTAAAAGTCATAACATACAGAAAAATGAAAAACCAGAATGACAGATTAGAATTGAAAGAGTAATTAAAAAACTTAGAGCTGGTATAAGGAAATTATAACGATACATAAATAATAAAAGACCAAAAAAGCTTGACAAAACAGTAGAGTATTTAAAAATACAAGAATCCACTCAGAACATGAGAATGATAATATTAGACGAGAAGAGTTTTTAGATACTTTTAAGCAAAAATTGGTACTGAAGTCTCAACGTTTAACGCGTTATATTAAAGCACTGAAACGCAGAAATGACCCCAAGTAATTCTCAATAATTAATGAAAAAGATTTTTATACCGGCAGTATTGCTAGCAATGAACATACAGAATTATCTACTCATGAAACACTTAAAGACTACTGGACTAATATTTGGAAGAAATAAGAGGATCATAATAATGAAGCTATCTGGATAAAATAAGAAGAAAAAAATGGGAACACCTAAGTCAAATGGATTTTGTAAAGGTAAAAAATACTGATTTAGAACAAGTTATAAGCAAGATGAAAAACAGGAAAGCAAGTGGAGTTAATGGCATACATATCTTCTGGTATAAAAAACTTTATGCATTACATTGTATACTTTCGAGCATTGTTACGGACGTAATAAAATCTACTTCAGTTTTACTAGATTTAATTATAAAAGGAATGACGTATAAGATCCCGAAATGCAATGTTTCCGTAGATCCATCGCAATACAGGCTGATTGATAACTTGCTTGCCTACGTCTACAAACGGATGAATAAATTTAGTAAGTCGTCCGATTGTCGGATGAATAAAATTAATTAATTAAAGTTTTTAAAGTGACGACGATTAATTAAATTATTTAAAGTGAACGATCACTTTAAATAAAACTATCTTTTAGGACTATTTCGCGGATTTATATTGAGTTTTGGTTCCTGACGTTTCGAATGCTTTACAATAATCATAGTCACGGGAGAGACTAAGGTTTTAGACATCTCAAAGGCGTTATACACCTACTCGTTACAGACAGTGCCTACCCACTATTTCACAAAAATGATTTCAAAAAATTCAAAAATGGCACCAAAATACCATATATTTGTTGATTTTAATTCTAAACATTTTAATTTTTTTAATAATATTATAATTAATTATAGCAATATTATTATAATCGTGCGTCTTTTGTTAGAGATCCTTAACAAAATAAAATAAAAATAAATGTTATTTAGAATGGGAAATGCAGAAAAACAACAAATAAAAAAAATATTTACAAAATTAAAAAAAAAAAAACAACAACATGTACACACATATGTGCAATGTAATGTCTCCGACGGCATAATACTACATAATATGTTCCTTCGTCAAGTTGTTAAAGTTTGCTTACGCTTATATGAGTAACGCTGGCTAAACCTTAAGACATACATCACAGCAGTGTATAAAAAATAGTAGGTTTTAAAAAAGTCTACAGAAAATATCTACCTCCCAAAGAACAAGCACAATAACTATTTTTATTTACTTAAAACTAGCGTTGCCCGCAACTCCGCCCGCGTTCAGATGACCAAAAACCAAATTCTTAGGTTTTACATATTACTATACTCTTACATTGCAGTTTTTGTATTTTTTCTCAGAAATGAGACATTTTCCCGCGGTAAAAAGTATTCTATATGTTGACCCGGATAGCCAGCTATCACCATACCAAATTTTATCAAAATTTGTCCAGTAGTTTTCCCGTGATGCGGTAACAGACAGACAGACAGACAGACAAAAATTCTAAAAACTTTAGATTCGGCCTCTGTATCGATAATAATGTCTATTTCAATAAGATTTTCCAAAAAATATTTAATGTACAGATTCGGATTAGTTACAGTTTTATTATATGTATAGATAGACGTACGTACTTACGTGCGTACGTAAGTGCGTATGTATATTGTAATAAATATCAACCAAATATTTTCGCTTTAGTCCAAAAAATAAATTTATTTTTAATACTGTGAACTACAAATTATATTTGCAGTCTATAAAATAAATGTCGCAGACGCGTAATATATTATTTGATTTTACTTTTAACGTTATGAATTATGTATATGTATATTATGACATTATATTGTACATTTAAGGCACTATACCAACTCTTGGTGCGGCCTGCGTAACCCTCGGTCTTAGGCCCAATCTTTTATATTTTACTAAGTTGTAGTTCTATATTATTAATAATTTATTGTTTGTTTTAGGGAACTTATCAACATTTGATAAGTTCTGAGGATACTGCTAAAGGATTTTTTGGACCAAAATTTTTTTATGGAGTTTATATGTTTAAGAGCTATATGTTATCCAAGCAAGGAAACATAATGTGTTTGATTAGTATAAGTGAAGCTGTAAAAAAAACATAGTATCTATCTCATTGCAAAGTAATAATATGGAATTGAGACACGTTTGTACAGTTTACTGAAATAAACGATACACTATAAATGTAGTCATTATTTAAATACGTATTATTCCACTTTTTTAATTTGTTTCTGGTGAATTAAAATTGTTTTATCACTCACACCGAAGCTTGCCGCTAACTCTGACGTTGTATGCGATCGATCCGCTTCCACGATTACTTTTAATTCTTCATTGTCAACTAGGGTCTCCGGCCGTCCTCGAGATTTGTTCTGTAGTTCACCAGAACAAAATCAGATTTAATTTATCTACCAATGTAATACCCGGTCTGTTGTATGGCACAATCATCTGTCAGTATGGCGCAGTAAATGTTTAGCTTAGGATTCGTTTTCAATTTCAGATTCTGGTGTGTATTTAATATTTATAGTAAGGTAAAGGGGCTGAAGAAGTGAGGTGGTATTTAATAGCCAACTTTACAAGCACTGGTTATATGTATGTTGTATGGTTTTTGAGTCACGGTTACATCTTCTGCATATACGGCGTGGAAGTTTGGTTTTTTAATTATGTATTTTTAGTCATTAATATTTCTATGACTTGATCTTAAAAAGTTATCATAAACCCTTCACCCTCTGGAAAGAGTTCGCCATGTCTGAGCCATTCGTTCGACGCTAACTTGTCGACGTTTTTTTGTTTTAGTTCGTTTTGTTGTCTTCCATGTAATGACTTCTGGGTCCATTCTCGGATTTTGCTAAGCTTATCGGTTTGTGTTTCGTTTTTTACGATACTTTTTGTATCAAATTAATTGGGCTTAGCTTTTTATTATTCTGAACTATTGCATTATGAATGGTAGATGTGCTAGTTTTGGAGTAAAAACAATTAAAAATATTAAAAGCAACTCTCAGAAGGAGTTGCTATTAATATTTATAGAGATAAATTGAATGCATTCATATCTATGTAAATTAAATCATCTATTTTGCTTGCGTTGCTTGCAGCTGGCGCCAACTTCAAAAATGTCTGATTGTAAATTTGAAAATAAAACATCATTTTATTTTTATTTTTTTACGATTTTGTGTCAAAATTTTTTAAGGTTTTATTTTTTTGTACAAAATTATTTGTTGTAAAGGGAAGGAAGTTTATATTTGATTCCGATATTTTTTAATGTTCACTAATATTTTAAAGATTGCTTGTCCAATGTGGAAATTTGGTTGGCGTCAACTCTAAAATATCTGACTAGGTACTTTTAATAAAATCTTGTTTTTTTATTATCGAATTATTTTTAATTTTTGTTACTTGGGAGCTTGTAGTATCTTAGAGAGAAAAGATTTCAATTTTAAGTATGTTAAAATATGATTGTGGCGATTCTTATATGAATTTATTTCAAAAAGAAGTAAAAGAATGGCTAAATAACATAATACGTTGAATATAGTCTAGAAGTC
Organism: Fabriciana adippe; assembly: GCA_905404265.1. NCBI lineage: Eukaryota > Metazoa > Arthropoda > Insecta > Lepidoptera > Nymphalidae > Fabriciana > Fabriciana adippe. The sequence continues at coordinate 14,553,555 of FR989984.1, read as the reverse complement.
GATTAAAAATACAACTTTTGATTATTTGATACTTTCCAACTTCCGTTAATTTTCCTAAAAACATTTCGCTAAATCATTATTAAGTAAAGTCAAACGCAAAATATACTAGTAAAAAATAATTTTCCTCTCAAAATCAAATAAACCTATTTGATGGTTTCCTTGATTAGCTTTTATGACTCCGTTACAATAATATTTATTATTTACTAGCGACTATACCCTATCCTATAAAAAAGAATCATTGAAATCGAACTGCACTGTAAAAAGTTATCTGTGGTCAAAATTAATATATGTATATATATACGTATCGAATTGAGAACCTCTTCCTTTTTTATTCGGTTAAAAATCATTACTTTTACTTACCTTGGTGTTTAGTTTTATTTCGAAACGTAAATATTTTCCAATGTCAATTTTAATAAAGACAATATCATAGATCTAGGGTTGTCACAATAGACGATATTTTGTTGTACGTTCTCTAGTGTACTAAAAATAATCTTGTGTTATGTTTACCTATAGGTATTTGATATATGTATGTATATACATATATTAATTCGAGGTTCGTTCTATATTTGTTTGAAGAACTTCAAATCTTGTTATGCAGTAAATTAAATTTCCTAGGATAGCTACCTACTTGGTATTCCAACCCTATAAACAAGCTGCAGTTGTTATATAATTAGGTAATTGTTAAATATCCATTTGTATAAATATAATTCTAACGATAGTTTAACAACGGCTTTCCCGTTGAAGTAGTGTTTGATTCCAAATGATGAATACTAGCATATTATTTTTGTCTTTCGTATTATTTACTTCAGTAAAGACCAATGATGTTCTAAAAACATCAGACAATTTTGTAAGTATGTACTAAATAAATTAATCTAAAAAAATCTCCAATTATATCATGTCAGAGATAAAATATATGGGTCAGAAACATATTATCCCGTAAATATTTAAAATTATACAAACACTAGCAGCTCACCCTCGCTTCGCTCGGGCTTGCCTCTAGAGAAACAGAAACAAATTTATCCCAAGGGAGTCGTACATTTTTCCGAGATAGAAAG